>PVJS01023037.1:0-29979 GCA_004027185.1 Glis glis | reverse complement strand
TTTTTTTTTTTTTTTGCGATACCAGGGATTGAACCCAGGGGCGTTCTATCTCTGAGCTATACCCCCGGCCCTATTTTTTATCCTTTATTTTGAAACCGGGTCTCACGAAGTTGCGGAGGGCCTCACTAAGGGGACAGAGAGAGAGAGAGAGACAGGGAGAGAGAGAGCGAGAGAGCTGAGGCTGACCGCGAACCCGGATCCTCCGGTCTCCACCTCCCAAAGTACTGGGATTACAAGCGTGCACCACCACGCCCGGCTCAGTCCCTAGTTCTTAACTTCCCTCTCTGTCAGACTCACCTCTATGTCCACTGGTCACTAATCCATTCTATTTCATAAAGACATTGAGTTCCTTGCCTCACCACACCCATTGCCAGCACCTTATCTCAGGTCTCCAATATTTCTTCCAAAAATTAATACAAAGAATCTTCTCTCCACATCAGCTCGGCTGCCTCTAATCCATCTGTCCAATCCCTGACAGACAGGACTCTTGATTATGAATACAGGCATGCAACCTTTCCTTCTGATGCCTCCCATTGCACTTAGGATAAAGCCAACTCCACACAGGACACACAGGTCTCTGTAGACTCTGGCCCTGCCTCCTGTGCAGCGCTGCTCGCCTGTACACAGTGGGAATGTGGAGCCATCAGCAATCCCCCCAAGTCGCATGCCCTCTGTGCATTGTCCCCTCCCATGGACGGCCCCATCTGTCCACCACCCCCCTTCCCAGTTCCTCCGGTGCTTTCTTCCTACTCACTTTTTAAAGCTGGGTGCAGGCATCCACGCCAGGACACCTGCCTGACCAGCCCACCCCAGCCTGGCCTCCACTGGGTCCCTTCCTCAGTATTCTCACAGCTCCTCAGCCTTCCCAAGGCATTGCCACACTAGACTGCGATGGTTTGGTCATTTGTTCACACCATTAGGTCTTGAGTTAGGACCAGTTTTATTTATCTATGAATTCATAGTAGCATCAAGCATAAGCCAATGTTTTGTGAAAGAACAAAGGGATATAATACGCTTTGTTATTTCTTTATTGCTTACAACTGGTGTCATTAGTATAAAGGTTGTTTTTATACTTCATTTTATATCCACATATAGTTCCTTTCTGTTGTATTAAATAAATGATCCTGAAAGCTAGATTAAGCCGTCACAAATTTATGGAAGTATAGCATTTCTGACTGAGAGGTCTTATAAATACAGCAGATAATATGAAAAGGGTTAAACATTCAGGAATTATCTCCTCTAAAAATAATTTTTGAATGGAATAGTCCAAGCTGGGTAACTTGGCAAATATCTAATCAGGTTCTCACAGTTACTCCATTACCGCCATCACTTTCTTATCAATAATTTTGTTATGATAGACATGAGACTTGGATATTTTGCTCACTGGAGAAAGATTTTATTAATGTGAAAGAGACAAAAATTACCTTAAAATTTTAATGTTTCTCCACAGAGTCTATTTAATTTAGATATATAGTTTACATGAGAGTTACTTAAGAGGATGGCTTGGTAACTCTGTCTAGGGGGTATAAGAAGCCAAATTTGAATGATTGGAAATCATTCTACACAAATTCGAGTGATTGGAAACAGGATATAAACGTCAGAGAAAGGAGGAGAAGTCATGCGCATAATAAAGACAATTTAGTAGAGGAAAGGAGAACATAAGCCCCTTTATCTCCTTTATTGGACACCAACATTTTCAGCAAACACGTTATCACACTGAATAAAAATATCAGACTTGTTCATATGTGATTATGAGCAAAGCTATATTTTATATATGTATCTGTATATATGCATACTCATACACATATACATTTATATATGTAAATAAATGAGGAAAAACTATGTCTAATATTAACATGAAATCTAAGATTCCTTACCTGAACCTGAGAAATTGTCTAAAGACCCGTCTGCCGTTGTTGAAGCTATTTCACTGCTGCTCATTGGCTCTGTTTTAACTATAAAAATAAACATATATCATATGTCCAATTAATAGTTATTTGTAAAGGCATGGCAGAGAAAATACAACATTCAAAATGCTGATGAGAAATTAATTAAAAAAACAATCTTTTCCCATTTGAACATAAATCAGATTAATATTCCTAATAAAATCTCTTCTAAAAAAGCATTCACATGTCAAGCTTTTTCCCTAAGAAAATAATCTATTATTACAAGTTTTCTTTAAAAGCAGAACTTTAAAAGTTAATTAATTGTTACCTTATATATTTACTAAATTACTTATTAATAATAACATCTTTCAAAATATATGTAAAATGATGTGAAATTATTTCCTGGCATTTATAGAAAAATCTGTTATCTGGCCAAACAGAACAAAAGGATTTGAAGAAGCAAGAAATAAGTGGTTGTCTTAAACACGAGCAGACTTTCATGATGCTCAGGGCGGTGTGCACATACACACCACACATGCCACGCACGTGCTTTCTCCGTTACCCAGTGTGGATCAAAGACACAGTCTTCAGTTTAATGGATTATTATCACTATACCATATCAGACTGCCAATATTTTATGTACACTTAGTACGAGAAACGTACTATGAAGAAGAAATGAAGTTTCCATTTTAAAATAATACTGATAGCAGTTTGTGGAATGTATACATGATCTTTGATAAAGTCCCTTTTGGGTGAAACATAGTTATTTGATTTATACTATAGATTCTCCAAAGGTATCCACTTCCCTGATAGAGTCATAGAATTCCTGTACCCTACCAAACTAATGAGCCAGACCACCTCAGAAATCTGCCTTTTCCCCCTAGTTTAGATTGTCTTTTCTCTTTTTTTCCAATGAAGAGCTGGCAAACTGTTTTCCCTAGAAACTTTTTGTTTTTGTTTTGTTTTGTTTTTTGGTGCTGGGAATTGAACCCATGGGCATTCTACTCTGAGCTATACCCCCAGCCCTATTTTATTTTTTATTGGGAAACAGGGTCTTGCTAAGTTGCTGAGAGCCTCACTAAGTTTCTGAGGCTGGCCTCAAATCTGTGGTCCTCCTGTTTCAGCCTCCTAAGTACTGGGATTACAGGCGTGAGACACCATGCCTGGCTTCCCTAGAAATTTCTGATGAAGCACCATCATTGAAATGTGCTTAACTGACTTTGTGGAAGTTGCTCATTCCCCATTGACAAGTTTTCAGAAAGACTGCAGTAATCTAAGGACAAGCTAAAAATCCACACTATGTTTCCTGAAATAAAGGCTTCAACAAGAGAATAACCTGGAAGCTTTGCTCATAAACTCATTCTGAAAGGGGAGAAAATGATAAACTCAGCTCTTCTTCCTCTGAAGGGGCTGATCTCAGAAACGCCAGCCAGAGGACAAATTCAGGCTGCTCCTGGGCCTTAAACATTTTACAATGCATACTGAATAGTTTGAAAATATGATGTGAAACTATAATGTACTAATAAGAGTATTAAAAAAGAAAATAAGCATTATAAATAAATACATCAGATAGTCACTTTCAAAAAATTATTTAGGTGGTTTTTAAACAAGGTTGGGAGAAAAACCAGCGAGACTAATGGGAATCACGCTGCCTGATTGTTTGCATGTAGACCACACAACAGTGAAACTGAAGTTGTAACTGAAGTTTCCAGTTTTCTGCCAGTTGTTTTGGGTTAGAAGTCCTAGTTGATGCTAATGAATTCTGACATAAGCCTGTATTTCCCTCCTCTCTCTATGCCACCAGCAAGACGATGATCTTGCTTTTCATAACTACATGGCCACAGCTCTAGGAAAGCCAGTATTCCACCAACAGTACAGTTTCTAAGTGTCCCACTCAACTGTCCAATTACACATATCTCCCTTAAAAAGAACATAGATGATGCTCTGTACACACGGGGCAGTAGTTCTGTTTTACTCTTTGCTAGACAGATCACCACTGGGATTCAGAATTCAGAATCACATACTGCACGCTGAGCAAAAGACTGAGTTAGGTACAATGGAACCAGGTCCTGTAAAGTGCCTACTATGTGTCAGAGTCTTTATAGACATTATCAAGAATCTCTCAAGACAAGCCTACAAGTAGGTCTCAGAAGGCCTTCACAGACTCCCTGGTTGGGTGCTGTCTTCCTGTCTCCCATGCAAAAACTGAAACCAGAGAGTAGGGGAGGAAGTGGCCCAAAGCCAAGTAGCAGAAATTAGTTCTAATTTTGGATGTTTTTTAATTCCAAGTCCCACAACCAAAGCTTGAGGAAAGAAATGGTAATAAGTGGCACTTGTCACAGTTGGAGCTTCTCTACAGCAGAGCACAGCAGGGGAGGCCCAGTACCACACACTGTGGACAGAGTGGAAGGGAGACCCCGCCAGTCCCTGCCCTTCAAGGTCCACAGAGCTTCCGGGTCAAGTGAACTTGATGGAAGATCTCAAGGAGAAGTATCACACCCAACTGTCAGGAAAAGATGAAGAAGTAATTCTTCCACTGTGTAGGATGTTAGTCCAAATTATTTCTAAGTCTTTGCCAAATCTAAAGTCTATGATTTTGTAGCTTGGATTGTACGGTAACTTTGTGAAAGCTTGCCTATAACACAACCAATCCTATTCCTATACCTCCCAAATCCACACCAGGTCTTCTTCATATCTTTAGCTTAATCAAATGTTAACTTTCACTCCCAAGGGGCACATTCAGTTATATGTGAAATCCATTAAAACTAGGCAAAAAGAATAGAAAGGAAGGGAAGATGATACTTCATTTAGGTCCCAAGTTCAATGGTTTTTGTCATTGTTCAAATATACCCATCTATACACTAAGGGATAAAGGCTCCCAATGAATCCAATTTTTAAAAAAGCTCACTATTGAAGAGAAGAGGATGTACTTAAAGTAACTACCAGGATATTCATGATTGTATCAGGTACTGTAATTGAATACTCTGATCACCAGGGACCTGATGCTAAAAAGACGTGATTTATTGTGATGTAAAATAGCATCCCAGTGAAAGCCTAAAAGAACAGGCATACTTCTGGCTCTGTTGTTGCCAACCACACACCCACTGGAGTGTTATAAAGACAAGAATAATCTCTAGCCACCAAAACATTACCTGATTCATCCCCACCAGTGCGGTCACATTTATCAACAGGCCATAGGTGACATAACAGAGCTTCTCTCCAAGGCTTTGGATTTAAAACCACCACATGCTTAATTTTTTTAAGTGTCTTAGATATTTGAGGTACTATAACATCTAAGAACAGCTGTCCCATCTAAGCCACCTGTCTGAAAAGCAAAATCTGTAAAAGATCTGTTTTCCTTTAATTAACCAGTGTTCCTTTTACCATACTTTGTTACAGGACTTCAGTCTATTAGAACATAACCATTTTTGTTCTCATTTGCTCCACTCGACTATATCTCTTTTTCTACAACTTCAAGCTTCCAATCTTCCATCGGCTCTTTAAGGACCTATTTGTATTCATCCTTCAAAAAGTCTAGAAGTTCCTCTTTGTCTCTTTGACTCCTTTACCAGTCCATGCACGTAGGGCCTGAGCTCTGTTTGGCAACTGCTGCTCTCCAGGTGTTCCATAGACCACCCTTCCTGAATGCCTTCCAGCCTGGGTAGGAGAGTCACAGTCAGAGAATGCAATTACCTGCTGCAAGACTTTCTAATGTGTACTTGATTCTTTGACCTTAATCATCTCATGTACAAACCTTTAAAAAATTTTATCTACATTACAGGAATGCAGGATCCATAACAAATTATGTAAAGTAGAAGCTGAAACTATATTCATCAATAGCAGCAGCAGTAGTATCTAATTCTGTTGGGCTGAACGCCTTTCTCTTGTCTCCTGGGGAGTTAATACCAGAGAGTAATATAGAAGGAAGAGTTAAGAGTACCAGCTTTGGAATTATCAGTTGAATTTCAATCTAGCTTCACCATCAACAGTGTGAACCTGGAATAAGTTACTCAACTTCTGTGTGTCTCAGATTTCTCATCTGCTAGTGGAAATTATATATGTATATAATTATATAAACTCATGTGAGGATAAGAAATGATTATAAAAAATAAGAAAAGTGGTGGGTGGGCGTGGTGGCGCACGCTTGTAATCCCAGTACTTTGGGAGGCGAAGACCGGAGGATCCGGGTTCGAGGCCAGCCTCAGCTCTCTCGCTCTCTCTCCCTATCTCTGCAACTTCGTGAGACCCGGTTTCAAAATAAAGTATAAAAAATAGGGCCGGGGGTGTAGCATGGAGGTAGAACGCCCCTGCGTTCAATCCCCGGTACCGCAAAATAAAAAAATGATTATAAGCTTATAATCATTTATAATCAATTACAAATAACAATATAATCATCTATAATCAATTATAAATCACCTAGCACTGTGCTAAGTGGTCCACAGCCCACACTTTTAAAGTCAGTCACTTTATCATTATAGCATTTCTTTAATTATAAGAAACCAAAGCATTTATCTACCTATTTATTTATTAATTTACAGTGCTGGGCTTTGAACCTGAAGCCTCGCTCATGTTAGGCAAGGGCTCTACCTTTGAGTTACAACCCCAGCCCCACAAGCATTTTTTAAGATACAGATAACTGGGTCAAAATCTATCAGAAGCTTCACTTGAAAGTTAAGCTTATCCCTTGCAAAGAAAATGGGGAGAATATTAAGTGACGTGACTTGTCTAAGGTCAACCATGATGCCATGTCTCCAGATAGACAAAATCAAATCAAAGTAACCTTGCGATAACTCAAGAAGGCAGGACTAAATCATAGTCACATTAAGAAAAGTGATACCTTGGTCATAACAATAAGAGCATGTTCTTCCTGAAGAAGCAGACTGGCAGGAGGAGACTGATATACAAGGCAGTTGGGAACAAGAATTTTAGGAGACAAAGCCTGTCTCCCTTTAGCACATTTTAGAGTAAACTGACCTGTGAAAATGACACACTCACCTTCCTTCATCATAAATTTAAGTGGAGATTTATCTATTGGATCATCAGAGCTTGGTGACATCAGCTATCAAGACTGCCAACTAACCCACTGCACCATGACTCCATGTTCATCAAGTAACTTCTGGTTATGCTTTGCATATTGTGGTCCTGCAAATAAATCTCTGATGGACGATAAACCAATCAGAGGAGACTAGCATTTGGTCCATTTCATTAGTTATATTTATCACCATAAATTAAGAGGGAATTTAAAGCAAGTTCACCCCCAAAGGATAGCTGCCTGGCAGACTAAGACCCAGCCTGTGTTCTGAAACTTTTGCCCAGGAATGCACAGGGGAGGCGCTGGCCTGGGTGACCAGCAGGTCCTCCCAGCCCGTACCTAAGCTCATCTCACAACCTTTCTCAAATGTCTTTGCTTGGCACAGCTCTGTCTTCTTTTCAATTTTATTTCTTACTATAATGCTCAGGAACTTCAAACACTCAGTTCACTATCCCTCCACTATTCCTTATGATTCCTTCATCTCTTCTGCCTTGATGGGACTTTCCTTTGTTCAATTTTGGTAATTAAACGGTTCAGCTCCACCACTGCCTTAAACTCCATTAGAAATCCCACCCTTCACTTCCATCACTCGCTTACTTCTCTGCCAGACATGCTCTTAATGCTCATCATTAATATCCTGTCTTTCCAAAACCCTATCCATCCCCCACTCTGCTTCATAGTCTCACTTGCCCAGTCTGGAACCCAGAGCCAAGGATGTCCACCCCACAGCTCCCTTGTCCTCAGAAATGCTGTGTTTTCTTTTTCCCAGCCATCTATTTTTTTTTTTGCAAACTCTAATTCCAGGATGGGCAATCTTTCACTTTTCACCCTCCAACTGCTGTTCCGGATGGATAAGCATGGGAGAATAAGCCATGAACAGCATGCTGACAGAGCCCACATAAATCCAGTCCTTCTTTATTCCCCTGGGTCATCTTGCTCCTCGATAGTCCCCCTTTTCCATCTCCTGTCAACTATCTGAAATAGGCACCATTGAGTCTTTTCTACTTTCCTTAAGTTCTGAACCATACCTCACTCCCCACCCTCTTAGCACATGTCCTCACCCAATATTTTATGAAGGATGTTGAAACTGCGTTAAATCTGTCATCTTCCTGCAACATTTCCCAGTTTTCTACTGAGTAATTCCAATGAAAGTTCCCTTTCCTTTAGCAGTACTTAATCTCTACCTTGGTGCCTCTTCCAAACCTCCTTTGTAAGAACATTCCATTATTTGTTTTTTTTAGTATCTTCAATCTTTCCATTTCAAGAGTCTACTTCTCTTCTACCTAAAAAAGCAGACAGGTCTCTCCTTTTTTAAAAATTTTTAATTTTTTGAAGCACTGGGAATAAAACCCAGGGCCTCGAACATGCTGGGCTCTACCACTGAGCCACCCCTTCAGCCCCTCCCCTGATTTTTAAAAGGTTTTCTCTGGACCATGGTACTTCTCCAATTGTCTTCTTTTACCACGATGCTTCCTATACAGTTGCTTCAAAACTTTATCACCTACTCTCTCTTTAATCTTTTGCATCACCCCTTTTTGTATCTATTTTACTAAAAGGCCTTTTCCAACTGCCCAGTTCACACTTTTCTCAGTCTTGATTTTCCTTAGTACTTCGGAAGAATGGGCCTTTCTACTTGGCGGTTTCCTCATCATTGATCAACACAACATAACAATGGTTCCCTTTCCCTCCATGCATCTTTCTTTTTATCTTCCTTTGCCTACTCAGTGATCCTATCATTTCACCTCCTTCTTACCTGAGTTTTCTTCCACAATAATTTAGTTCATTGTGATAGTTTTGGAAAATAACCTTTACGCAGACAACTTCTAAATCTCTATCTGCATGCACATCTTTTTCACAGGGACCAATCCCCATATCTCAGACAATGCCCTTGCCTGGTTAAAGGTCAGATTCAGCCTACCCAAACATAAAATCACCATCTTATTCCTCTGTTGTGGTCATCTCTCTTTTGCTTAATGTTATCAATCATAGACCGAAAGTTTCCTTTTCACCCCGATTTCTTCTGCCTCCTCTTTCCTCAGACCTGATTGCCAAGTGTGACATTTTGGATCATAAGCCCCCAGAGGCCCAGAGGTGCTATTGAGAGGTTGTGGCCTAGTGGGGAGTCTTCAGGTCATGGGGAAGTATGCCCTCAAAGAGGGTTGTGGAACCTGGCCCCTTCTTCTTCCTCTCTTCTATGTCCCTGCCATGATGTGAGACTTTGCCACAGGTCCAAAATCAAAAGAGACTGAAAACTCCAAAACTGTGAGCCATTATAGACATTTTTTTTTCCTTTGGAAGTTGATTATCTCAGGTATTTGTTATAGTGAAAGAAATCTGACTAAGATATCAAGTCTATAACTTCTTCCATTCTAATCTTTCACAACTTTCTTTTCAATTTCATGGCCTCTATTCTAATTACCTTCTGCCTCTTCTCTTATGAAAGTTAGCAATTGGCCTTGCAGCTTCTGCTCTCTCTACTTTAGGGAGATTTTTTTTTGTCTTTTCAGAGCCTAGATTTGCACAACACTCCTGACTCTGAAGTCTTGAGCAGGTTCTTCATTTTCTCTGATTTAAGTTTCTATTCCTTAGTCATGTATTGGAGGCCCTCTTTTTTCTTCTTTACTTCCCATTTCTTCCACACACTTTATATTTGTATAAAAGCTAGTAATAAGAATACAAGAGTATTAAAAATATACTCTCATCTAATTATTCTAACTTTCCTGTGTGACACTATAATCCCCTCCTACAAATACAGCACTACACATCCCTAAATATAGACATTTAAACCAAACTTACCTAAGATGTTTAGTGTTTCCTCCCATCTACAGTTCTGCTACTGCCTGACCATTTAACATTAAATATTGTATAAATTTTTCATATGAATAAATCATATACTTCCTAGTTTCAACCAAAATCCTGCTTGTTTCATTAAGTCTTCCTTGATCCACTACTGATCTACTTACTCAGAGATAATTTTTTTCCTTGAACTTCTAAGTCTGTGTTTGTGCTTCCTTTATAATATAGATCCCATTCTACCTCTACTTTATATTTCATAGTCTTAGTCAGTTTAATATATGACAAATTTTCCATGGTAGGAACTACATCATTTTACATTTTTGTATCTCTATAGAACTTAGTACAATGCCAGGCTTTACAGCTGGTACTCAGTATTTACAGAAGGAATGGAAAAAGGTAAAATTGCACAACTGACCTAAAAAACAGATTGCACTCAACTCCATACCATTAGTCACATTGCACAGGCCATTAAGAATACTGGTCAAACATAAGATGAATTTTATTCCTCCCAAATTACCACTTACTGAACTTACGTGCAGGTTCTTACAAAGTGCCTCCTTGACAGCACACACGTGACATGTTGATGCTATTTTGTTAAAGCACTATTTGGAGAAGATACATTAGCATAAAATAATATCAATCAATATTAATTTGCATGCTTAGAGAGGACTCTGTCTGAATCAGTAAAGAAAGAGATAACTAAATTATCATAGATTTAATAATAATTCATGGGGCACGACCAACCAGTGGCAAATATTGGATATTGCTGCAAAATATGCCTCAAAATAGCTCTTCGTAAAACAACTCTGCACATGATTATGCTGTAGCGATCACAAAAGAAAAGCACAACCATGTAATATTATGGGTGTAACTTGTGGACATCAATCACTCATAAGTTTAAGGAGTTTCTTTCTCAAACTATTGGGCAGAAGTGGAAATGTATTCTTTTAAAAACTGTGCCAAATGATTACAAATGGGGCAAAAGACACCAAAGACATAATGTGAAGAGGATGAATAAAACTGTTATATGAAAATGGACAATAGTAATATCTCTAAGTTTATATATTTAATTTGATACCATACTTTAAAAACACATGAATTAACTACTGTAAGTAGCCATTTAACTATTTCCTTGTCAAAAGTGTATAGATCCATGAACTAGATGTTTTGTCTTCTAAATTCCCATTTAGCAAATGAGGCTTCCCTATGTTTGGATTGGTTCTACAGCCTGACATGGATTATTAATCCTCCAAATATTAAAGTCATCTCCTTTATCATAAAAGAGGGTAGAAAAAAATTTGCTCTTCAATATAACAAAACATGTACAAACTTCTCAAAACCAAATTGACACATATTGACTTAAACTTGAACTTCAGGGTATACAGGGCCAACAAGAAATATTATTTCAAAACCGAGTATTCACAGGAAGTGTAGCATATCAGAGTGGCCTTGTACAGTGACTTATGTAGAGGCCTAGACTAGTTGGTGCATTTTTTAAAAAAGCAATAATGCATGGTAATGCATTCTTATCACACTAGCTCAAGTTCCTAACACATAAAATCTGTACAGATTGCACAGGCCTCCATACTGTAGCTCATCTCTCCCCAATCCAATCTATCCTTGAAATTGGTGCCAGATTAATACCTAAAACACTTCACCATATCAGTCTCTTGCTCAAAATATCCACTGGCTACTCTCCTGGCTCCAGGATAAAGTTCAAATTCCTTAGCCTAGTACTCAGGGTCTTCCATAGTTTGGCTCCAGCTGATCCTACCAACCTTATCTACTATCAATTCCTTCTTCAGCTAAACTGGTCTCCTCACAGTCTCCCAGACTATCCTACCTTTGTTCATATTGTTACCTCATTTCGAATGCATTCCATCTTTTCTGGACCTATTCAAATTCTACCCATTTCCCAACACTCAGCTCAGATTCCTTGAAGCCTGGCCAGTCCTTAGCAAGCTGAAGAGCTCTTTCTTCTCAACCCTGAAGGCACTTTTGTTAGGATCGGTGGCTTCTAACCTTCTTGAGAATGAAGCCCTCTTTCAAACACCAAAATATTTTAGAACTTGAATGATAGCCTATTTTTAATCTGTCGATGGAGAAGGTGCATAATGAAAAAAGCCTACTATACACCTACAGACAAAGACTTGTATTAAATAAGCATAACAGAATGTCCATATAGGAACGAATTTAGATGTATATGTGTGGCTTGCTAATTTCCTCACCCAACAGACAAAAGAGTTTTACACAAAAGAATTAGGTACTAGCTCTCCAACTCCAAGGGAACTCTAAGCCACAGACTGAAAGCCTAGCCTGCTTACTTTATTTAGAACATACTATTTCCCCTTAGTTTTTGCCAAATGTTCAAAAAACCTTATGTCCCCCAAGCAGACCGTGAGATCCTTAAGGCAGGGCGAGCATCATATACTTCTTTGTCTAGCAGAGTTCTTTAACACAGTAAAAGCTAAATAAATGTTTGTTTTCCTTTTCCCTCAATATTGTATTATACAATTAATCATACATACAGAGACATTGGAAGAATTATCTAGTGAACAACCATAAACCTACCACCCAGAGTGAACAATTAACATTTTACTACATCTACTTTTCTGTATCTACCCTTCCAAAAAACTCATCTCATTTTTCATGTATTTCAGAATCAGATGCAGATAGAAAACATTTTCCCTAAACATTTCAGCATTCATATCATTAGCTAAAGTTCATATTCATATCATTAGCTAAAGTTCATACTTATTTATGGCTCTTTTTATTTTAAGCAAAATTATATATATATATATATATATATATATATATATTTAAATATATACATCTTAAATGTGCCCCTCAATGACTTTTAACAAATATTTGCATGTAGAAGTCAAACTGGGATCTATTTTTAGCTTATAATAATGGAAGCATGAAAAGACTTCCCCCATTTTAGGAATTTAGCAAAAAAACATTCTCTCTGACATAAAGCGATATTTATGTAACTGTTAGAAGGAAAGAGTAATAATTTAAAAAGTACTTTATAAGTCAGGTGTGGTGGTGCATACCTGTAATCCCAGTACTTGGGAGGCTGAGACAGGAGGATCACAGGTTCAAGGCTAGTCTCAGCACTTAGCGAGACCATTTCAAAATTAAAAAAAAATTAAAGGGTTGGGGGTATAGCTCAGAGGTAGAATGTCCCTGGGTTCAATCCTTAGTATCAATAAATAAGTAAATGGATGAATAAATAAATATTAATGAATTGAACTTCATCAATTAAAAAATAAAAAGTGGTTTACATTTCCTGAGCACCTTCTATATGCCAGATAGTATTAGGCACTTTACAAGCAAGCAATAGCTTGTTTTCTTCACGGCAACTTTATGAAACATTTATTATAATTATGCATTCCAAAGATGAGGATTAAGGATGTTAAATAACTAGCCCAAAGTCACACCACTAGTTTCAAACTTTTTAAAATTAATTTATCTTTTATAAATCCACCAAAGAGTCCAGTGTTTTCCAATTAGGGTTTTATCATCCTTAATCATTCTTCAGATATGGACCTAGATGATCAGTAAAAGACAGGGCTATAGGGTAGTCTGAGACTGCCAGGGCACTGAATAAAAGCCTATCAGTATATGTTGCGAATTAGCAGATGGTAAAATAAACTCGTGTATGAAGATTGGAAGCAGATGAGCTGGCTTGGACTCAGAACCTCAATCACATCAATGTGGAAAAATGACTTATTTGCCTAAAATGTAATCAATCTACCAAATGATTAGTACCCTTTCCCATCCCTCACAGGAGCACCTGGACGTAAGCCCTTCCACATTGAGCATTAGCTGGATAGGCACTTACTGTGCACTTCACGTCCTCCCTGCCGTTCCGTGCAGGCTGTGCGGCACTGCGAGGAACCTCAGAGGAGGAGGACGCATCCTCTCCTAAAGTGGAGACACTATAGTAGCCAGGCCCAAAGAACATGTTTCTTTTTAAAAATATAACATTTAGCATTATTTAATATGTAGTAGATGCCAGTAACTGTCCTTCTGTATTTTAGATAATGTCCTAACATCCTATAATACAGGGGCAATCCCCATTTTATAATGAAGAAAGCCGAGGCTCAGATGTGATAAGATAATAATAGCAAATGAACAATAAGCACTTCCGAGGCGTCAAACTCTGTTCCCCACTTAACGTCCCAGCAAAACTAGGTACCATTACCATCTTCATTTCACAGGCGGGGATGCAGAGGCATGGAGCAGAGGCATCCACTAGCTGGCTGGTGAGTGGCAGGGCCCCCCTTCCACAGAGGCATCCTGGCCTCAGGACTCCCTCTGACCTTCCCCCCTGCCGCCTCTCAAATTTGCCTTTCAGAAACAGCTGAATTGAGATTTTCAACCCAGATTAGTCTGACTGTAAAATGCACGCTCTCACCATCATGCAATACTACTTTCCTCTATTTTTAATGTCACTCCCTTTCCCCTTTACTCTCCTTAAGATGAGTTTGTGATTTGCGCTGACAGAGAGAGTGATACGTAAATAAGTATATGATTTCAGATAAAATACTCTCATTACTTCTCACCTGGAGTCCTTTCTCATTGCCCACCATCCCTTGAATATAGCTTCAAAATACTCCTTAAGTATATTTCTTAAAACGCAAACTCAATCACATCCCTGCCCTATTTACAACCTCCAGGCCTCACAGCTCCTACACAAATGAATCCAAGCTCCTACCTGGTACCTAAGGGCCCTCATCATCTGCTTTGGCTGACTGGCTTGGCCCCATATCTACCTCTCTCTCTGTCTTTGTGACAACTGTAAAACCATGTTCTCCCTCTTATTAAGATGTGCATATATCACTATACCTTCGATTTTGCCCCACCTTTGAAAAATTTTACCTCCAGTTTACCATCTTGCAAAAAAACTAACCCTAAGTAGACTCACTGCCTTATCTTTATATCATTCAGTTATTTCTTAGAGTATGTGGAAGTTGCTTCATAACTGCTAATTTTGGGGGGAGAGGGGAGGTACTGAGGATTGAACCCAGGGGCATTCTACCTCCAAGCTTTTTATTTTTAAAACAAAGTCTCACTAAGTTGCTGAGGGTCTTGCTAAGTTGCTGAGGCTGGTCTCCAACCTGAGATCCTCCTATGTCAGCCTCCCAAGTATTGGGATCACAGGTGTGTGCCATGACACCAGGATCATTGCTAAAATATGTAAGCCCAACAGTTGAAGTTTCCATTTATGAAATAAGTTAGTATGGGTCAAATGCAAGTCAGTTACTTCAGAATGAATGCAAAATCTGCGACAGGGTTGACTGTAGATGTTCTCTGGATGTACAGTCTATAGTGATGATGAATTGGTCTGAGGTATGCTCAATGTAAAAAAAAATCTGAAAAAGAAGCTCTAGAAACTTCTTGAATCTATTCATGTAGTATAAGAAGAATTAGTATTTTTAGATAATGTAATTATAATCACTTACTACATTATTTGCTTAATAACATGGGGCATTTGTTCAACATATATTTAGTGCCAAGCCTTCTACTAGATGCTGAGGACACAATACTGAACAAATTGGACCTGCCTTCAAGGAGCTTAGAGATTCTACCAGACAAAAGAGACATACAAGTGAATGTTGTATACCCTTCATCTTGGTCTTAATACTAGATAAGGTAACATAATTTAAGGAGGATAAAGTATTTCAACAAGTATCAAGTTTTTTTGTCTAGTAACCTAAGCAGTGCTATTGTAAAATCTGTGTTTTAGAGCACAAACAATGTGGATTTTGTCATTAGCTTGATGTGCCCTTGAATCTCTCCTCCAATAGAGTTAATATGCTGTGAAAACGTAGGCTAGTCACTTAACCTATTTAAAGTTGGCTGCATAAAATCACCATAAAGATGGTTTTGAGGATTAAAATACAGTGTAGAGGGTATAATGTTGTACTCACGAAATAGTAAGAACTCAAATCGATTCAGTTCACACATTATTTGGCTAAAAAGTATCCTTTGCATTAAAAATTTCCCCTTACTAGTAATAGATACAGTGGTAAGATAGGTAAGCATTTCAGATTTTGTTTCACTTTTCAAGTTTCCAATTTGTTTTATGGGGAGTAGATAAGCATGCCTCCTTGGAATGTGTTTGGTGGAGTTCATCTATTTTATTTTTGGTGTAATGAGATATTGGAGGTATGAAATAAAACTGAAAAATCTGCAAAGCCAACAAATTACCATAAATATAACTTTTCATTTATAAATAATTTAGGGGTTCTAAAATAGCATAAATCCTTGATTAGCTTCTCAGACATACATTCTCTCTTAGAAAAGGCAATAAGCAATCACTGAGGACAGCCATACAACAGATAAAATTTTTTGCTATATAAAGTAAAAATAGAAAAATGGAAAATTTGTAATATATAAAATTTTTTCTATCATTTTGTATGCTTAGAGCCAAAGAAAGGATAATGAATTACTCTTGGCCCTTATTCCAAGCACACACACACACACACACACACACACACACACACACACACACCACTGCTTACCACAAGGCATTCTTGGACATCATAAGAAATTAGGAGCCAGGCATGGTGGCACACGCTTGTAATCCCAGTACTTGGGAGGCTGAGACAGGAGGATCCGGGTTGCAGTCAGCCTCAGCTACTTAGTGAGGCCCTCCGCAACTTAGTGAGACCCTGTTTCAAAATAAAGAGTAAAAAATATAGGGCTGGGGTATAGCTCAAAGGAAGAATGCCCCTGGGTTCAATCCCCAGTACAGCAAAAAATAAAAATAAAAAAATAAAGAATAAAAAAAATAGAGCTGGGGGGTGTAGTTTGGAGGCAGAATGTCCCTGGGTTCAATCCCCAGTACTGCAAAAAAAAAAATAATAATAATAAAGAAATTAGGACTTACCTAAAGCAAGTAATCTATGACCAAAAAGATATGAATCAGCCTGGTGGGATCTGGAGGTTTCTCCTAGACTACAGGATGTTCTTTGGAGAGAAGTATTTCTGATCATACTGAATTCTGGCCCAAAGAGGGCAGAGATGCCACAGAGCTGATTCTCTAACCTATCGGCAATTGGAAGTAACTGCGAGCTGTCTACGTGTAGTCATTAGTTTATCAAGGAACCTAAATGTCTAGAAACCATGAGCTGAAACCATGCAGGTGATAAGAACTGGAATTCCTAGTGTGATTAGAAGAGATTCAGTGAGCTACAGAAGATGACAGAGTATGCTACCCTACACGGCAAACACAGGCCACCCCTTTATTCTTCTGACTTCATCTCCTCTTTTCTTCCCGTCATTCTCGCTCCTCTAGCTGCGCAGAGCTCTTGCTGTTCCTAGAACACACCAACCATGTCCCCAACTCTCAGCTTTGGCATTTGCTGTTCCTATGGAGCTCCTAACAAAGGCCAACACCTTGCTATTTGGTGTTCTCAAAGTCAAGAGAAATGTGACCACATTTACCATTGACTTAAAAATATTCCCTGAAGTAAAAAATATTTACTCTGAGCAGTAGCAAAACTGCAACTGCTTTTTGAATTTCACAGTAATACTGCTGCAATCCAAATGTGCATAGAATAATGACTATTATAATGAAAAGCAGAGATGACTTCCCATCTGTTTGATCTCAGAGAAGCCTAACATAGGCAGAAGGCTGACGGAATTATAATTAAGTCTAAAGCTTTGAAAACTAGTTAGAGGCAATCCCCCAAAAGTTAACCTATTGATGTAACACACTATGTACACTTGACCACAGGAGAAGATCACACACACACTCACTCACACACACACACACACACACACATACACACACACGAGAACTTGAAGACCAGAGTATAACTACCCTGGGGAGTTGTCCCTATAAGAAGTCCTTTTGTCATCAAATGTCTGCCATTGGTTCTTGTATAGCTCTGCCATTTGCTAGGGAATGACATTCTCCATTTACAGGGACCAGTGTAGCAGGGAGAACCAGAACATTTAGGATGAGAAAAGGCCTTTGCAGAGGATGAGAATCACATAGTCTCTTCATAGAACACCACAGTGACTTACAAGACCAGGCTCTGGACTCAGAAAGAGCTTTACTTAAATGCTAGCTCAGACACAAGTGCTACCCATCGCGGGCCATGTGCCTTTAAACTTGGCATGCAACTTTCTAAGGCTCTGTTTGTAAAATAGGTGACTATTATTTATATATGGGATAGGAGCTATTGGGTAGGAGTTAATAGACACCGAGCCCTCGGTGAGTTCCAAATATGTTACAAGTTTTATATTACATGCTCACAGCAAGCCCAATATAAGTTCTGCTGTTATCTCCATTTTACAGATGAGAACACTGAGCCACACTGAAGCTCATTTGCTGGAGTTCACACGGCTAATCATGGAGCTGAGATTCAAGCCCACACTCTTAGCCATTCTGTTGGCAATCTCAAGGGATTTTCTGAAGATTAATAAAACAAAACAGAGGGTGGTCAGCATAGTGACTAACAGTAAGTTGTTCACTAACTTTAGCCATTTTTATTATTAGCAACAAGCATGCGAAAACTATTCACATATACGCAATGCAGCAAATATTAAATCCTAATAAACTACATTGTCCATTCTTTCATGTCTTTTGCTTGAGACTAATATATAAGAGGCCAATTTTGTGGCTCTAGACACACTCTAAAAAAATCACTTAGAAATTCCTTTACTTATGATGCCCCTTAATCTTCCAGAAACTAAATTATGTGCAGAATGTAAACAATAATAAAATTAGATTACCATGTTTCTATTGACATCAGAATATTTGACCACAGATATATAAATATAGCCTGTAAAACACAGCCTCAAACCATAATTTTATACACATTCACTTCAGTTTGGATATTTCCTGTAAATAACATTTCTTAGATACTATCCTTGTATAGAATTGTATTTTACTAAGTTAAAATTATAATGAGAAAGAAAACAAATTCAGATAATTTAACAGCTTCAAAATAGATTCTGAATGTAAATTGAATTAATCTGTCATCTGAAAATATGCAAAACACAATTGAATAAATTTTAAACGCAGATAACTTAGCCACCTAATTCAAGATTGTAATCTGTTATCACCTTGGAAATCTGATATACCAATTCAAAATTACTATTTGAATTACCATCAGAATTCCTGAAACTATTTGTAGTGCAAATTCTAACTGTATTTGGTTTTGCATCCCTTAAGGACCAATTTATCTGTTTTAAGACCAATTTAAGCTTCTTCTTGAGTTTGAATCTGAATTAATAATAGAGAAAACTCTTAATTCAAATACTAGGCTTCACCCACACCTCTTTTTGGCTCTTCTCTGCTCCATACCCTCCGACAACCAAAAATAAACACTGGAAGGAACAATATGGGAACTGACCAATCCCAGGCTCCCAAGCATTTAAGACAACCAGAGAAAACAAAGATGGAAAGAATCCCTGCTTTGCAAACAAGGCCCTAATTAGGTAGGTAAATAAAATCTTTTTACTGCCACAGCTCTCAGTCCTTCTGAAGGAAAGGTTCCCAACTACTTCTCACATTTAACATAAACATCAACACAAAGCCTTAGCCAATAGAGGCTTGAAGATCCACCCAACATTAGAAATCCTCTTTCACATTCCACACTTTGATATTTATCAACAGAAGCATCAGCACCAAAAAGCCTAATCCTTAATAATAATGCTTCAACAATCTCTCTAATAAGACATTTCTATTCCATCTTGTCCTGGAAGACTAGAGAAAAGAGTTAAAAGAAAGACCACAATTTCTGTTTTCATGACCATTCACTAGTGTCTTCTGGGTTAAGTTTTAATTGTTTAATAGTAACTAGAATATTTATTAATTCATTTGGAAACATGTCACTTCTAACAGTGTTTTTCTCAATGCAAGTCAAGCACTTGCTTACACTACTATTTTCACCTACTTGAATTTTATATTTCAAAGATTTATAAAATGGGTAATACCAACAGTTAGCTGCAATAATAATGATTCACAGAGAGGGTGGAATGTAAAAATAAGAATAGCTGAAAGTTTTGAAACATGAAACATTCAAACAACTATTATAACTGAAGAACATATTTTATCTCGGAAATGAAAAAAAAAACACAGTATTTGAGGCTGTAGCTCACTGTCTTTCTGTCTTTATCCCTTAGGTGAACCATGAAAATAGGCGCTAGCCTGTGAGGACAGCGTCTACACACACTGAGTCTTAGGATAATTTGGCAGCAGACTTAAGAAGAAACTTAATATTCTCTGCCTCTCTATTCCATTCCCTTCTTGTTTGTTCTTTAGATGAAGTTATGGTTTGTGATACAGGAGATTTTCTTGTTTTCTTAGCCTCATTATAGGGACAAGTGGTGGCAGGAAATTAAAAAAAATGGCTCTAAGAAGACAATCTATAAATGCAGCAACCGTATAAACTAAATGGAAGTTTTGTTGACCTAACTAATTTCAGTTGAGCTAAGACTATTTTAAATTAGGCTGCAAAGAAGTCGTTTAAATACAAATCATGGTGTGTGTGTGTGTGTGTGTGTGTGTGTGTGTGTGTGTATGTCTAACTGGAAATATTTGTTGTAGAGTTAGGGGAGATGATTAGTATTTTAAAGACTCTTACATTTTAATGAATTATTTTTTCTTTCATTCCTCTAATTCATTGGTAAACACTGCTGGTTTCACACTAAATAAGATCTTAAGAAATAAGACAATCTAAAATGATTATATCCCAGGGAAACTTGCCAGATGTTAATGAATTCACTAATTTTAAGCTTAACTCCTCTAGTGGTGGCTGAGAGGAATGAAACAAGTACCTGACGAGTTTCTGATATTGTTTGGGCCTAAATAGGCATGTAACATGAATCACAAAGACAGTGTTGGGTCACTATTTTCAAACTGTATAGTAAAACAAAGCTGAATATTCTAGTAGGTTGACAAAAATTCCTTTTATACCTTGGATAATTTATACTGATACTTCTATCCTCACTTTTTAGCCTACTACAATCTTTGCAAAATACGCCAATGAAGAATGCCCGAAAACAGAATGTGATGAGTAACTGTGTATTTCTCTGAAATCAGGCCTAAAAAAAAATTCCTTTATAAGACATAAAACAATTAAGATTATCTTAAGGAAAAGAAATAATTGTTAATTATTTCCCAGATTGAATAGTTCAGAAAATCACATAATTATCTAAATTATTCCAAGCTTATTTTAATTATGCAGAAATCACATAAAACACAGTATTTCTGAATATGAATGTGATATCAAGCTATGAAATGTAAATGTTCAGAAATACCTTATCACTCCACATGTGCATAAAAACAAACCACACCTCATTCACACAGGGGGGAGGGGGACAGTCCCCAACACATACTTTGCTTCCATACTGGGTGGTTCTTATTTATAAGAGATGACTTGCCAGTAAAATGTTGAGAAGATATAAATTTCTTACTCCTATTTCACTTTTTCTAACACAAAAAAGTAACTATCGGTATGTCATAATTACTCTTCCCCATATATACTGATGTATTCTATTAAGCAAAATAGCTTAACATGCCTCGTCTTCCTTATTTTTGAGTTACTTTAAGTGGACTTCACAGTGATGGAAATGACCACTCCGGGTTTGCACCGATGGCCCCTCTGTGAACGCCCAGCACCCTGGCTCTCGAGGGCGCGCGCGGGGATCTGCGGTGGCCTGTGTGACTGTCTCCCATTCAGTCTGCACTCTGACGCAGGCATGCTTTCACCTGAAGCCAGGCTCCAAGAGGAGAGGAAAGAGCACTGCTTGCTTTTATTTTCTGTGCACTAGGAAATCTACTTATTATACACTAGAATTGCTTTCCTATAAATAATTTCAATTTCTCTTTGATTGACTATTGAAATGGGAAGAAGTTTCATATGAAAAGGCACTTTATTCAGAGATTTTTTTTGCTAAATCAGCAAAGTTCCTACTTTTGACAACCACGATTTTCTATAAACACTGGAAATGAATATACTTACTCTTAGAGAAAAACACAGAATAGTTAGACATTAAAACAATCACTCTCAACCAAGCCATCTGATGTCAGAAATGACAATTTATATTTTATCTATTATTGTAAATTTCATAGCATTATACATTTCAAAAGGTTTCACTGATATACACTGTAATACTACACTAAAAGACAATAATTTATAGTACTTAGTTTTACTTATTTTTGAGAACTATGTGATAAAAGATGACCATGGTGATTGGGAACTGATGACTAAGGGTTTATCAATGGATGAGATTCTAACATGGATAATTCTTTGAACTTCTAGTGATGCTTATTTTCTGAGTCCATCAAGATCCTGAGGCTTAAAAGTAAATAAGCAAAAACACCTGTGAATAAGTAACTTTTCAATAGGCTACAGCAGAAATACAGTGAACCATGTAATATATCTTCCCATGTGCCAAGTTATAAAAATACGCATAGCACCTAAATGACTGCAGATAACAGGTAGCAATACATACAGATAGCTTCACATGCTTAGACTTAGGTATATATGGATTAAAGTAGATGTTTCTATTTAAAAATGCATAAATATTCATTATTTATAGGAGATTAATTATTCAAAAATAATTATAACAGTACTGTGTTTAAAATTCTACTTACTATTTAATAAAGTAAATTTTATGTACATCTTCCAAATAAGGCTGCATATTTTATAAACAATTGTTCCTTTTTTACTTATTTATATTTTAATAGTCAAAGCCAGAAGAACACTAGGCACACAAATTATTTTATCGATCTTTAGGAACAATCCAGTCCAATGTTTACATTTAAGCACATTTGGCTGTATTTAGTAATAAAATGGAAAGTAAAAGAAATTATTCCAAATTTTCATTGCTTATACAGTAAAGTAATGCAAACTGATACCATGCTATAGACGTGATCAACAAGAAGATAAAATACACCGAAAGGTTAAAAATGTCATGCACACACATATGTATAAGATGTGTAGTGTGTGTGTGCATGTATAACAGCTATGTAAAATGAAACCAGTCTACGTAATATAATAATAACCTAGTAATGTGTGGCTCCCAACTAATGATGAATACTGATTCATACGTGAAATTACCTAAAGGGGAAACAGAACAGTAGTTTAATGGATTTGACAACTGAAATCATAACCACCTCATAACAACGTATACACTGATGAAGAAACAAGGTGCAAAGCAAACAGTGAGAAGGCAGACACTCACCTTCGGTGCCATTGGGAGTCATGGAATTACTATTTATATGAGCGTTATCAAGTTTGGGACCACTGGGGGATTCACTACTACCACTCAGACGGCTATGCGGGCTGGTTAGATCCTGCATTTCCATAGACCTAAAGACAAGAAGCCTTCCATTTGACAGATGTACCAAAGTCAGAACAGCACTGTTTAATGCGCTAACGACTTGACACCTTCTTTGGAACACACTCACACAGAAGTCCTATTGTATCTATTTTCTTAGACTCAAAACAAGTTAATCTCGAGTTGACTTCAGTCATCCTTTCACTGCATGCTCTATCAAAAGATGTCACTCGCTCTACCTACCCAGCCAAGCATTCACATGGAGTTTTTAAAATGTCTCTTGTTCCTTCTTACATAGTTTATCAAGTCATGAGGTCGAACATTAGATATGACATCTATGTTCATTTTCAAAGAAAAAATAATGCAATCTTGTTTTCCTCTTATATTAAAAAAATCTCCCAAGGCATTCTTTTTCTAGAAAAAAATGGCAACTCTATAAGCAACTATAATAGAAATAAATCACTTTTCTATGGAATCTGTTTCATCTAATTAATTAGCACTAGGTATTCTCTTATAATTTACCACCTGATTGGAATTTAATGGGTCTCCAAACCAAATAAAACACTTGAAAGCTATAGTGTAGTGACAGGGGATGAGATAGTCCTGATGCATGTGTTTACTCTGGCAAACTACTTAATTGTTCCTCTGTTTCCCTTGAAACAAATGCAGCATTAAAACATGATGATGTCGGCTCACTTGTTTGCTTTGTGGATTACATACAGCGTGCCCAATTGAAAAGGGATCAGGCCAACATACAGTGAGTCCCTGGGAGCATTAGCACACGGAATACCTCAGCTGTCACTTAGGGAAGGAAGGACGGTTCTGCTTAGCGCTACAATTCTGCATTTCTACCATATCAAAACAGGTCAGCCCCCTCTGAAAGGTCTCAAGACTCAGCAGCTACTAATTTTGTAAAAGGTACAAAACTCACTACTTGTGTTCACAACTTTCAGAACTAGATATTTATATTTAACACTTTTACTAATGAAGAGAGGAGATTTCAAGTCACTAATGACACATCCAGAGACCATCTGTTTCCTGACAGCCAAGTTTTTAAAAGTACAAGGCCCATCCACTTTATTTTAACCTTTCTGCATCTTTCTTTAAAAAATTAAATGCATAAGGGGGAGGTTTAATTGACATATATGAAGCTAATATTTGATCTTCATCCCCACCAAGTCAATAAAAGGTGTAGTCATTTTAATTTAGATGCTGCACTTCAATTGACTATGTTTTTAAAACAGCTTCAATGTGAGCCATTTTGCTTCTAAAATGCGTCTTTACTTCCTCAGGTCTTCTCAACTCACACTAGAAGTAGTTTCAAGTCCAGTTTTTTCTCTCCTAATTCTCATTCCACATTCACAGTTCTTGCAACATCAAAAAGTATAATTCATAATCATTCTCAAAGCAATTCCTTTCCTACATACTTAAAAAAAATTTACAAGCGCGCGCGCACACACACACACACACACACACACACACACAAATTGTTAAGTAATTTCCAACTGAGGTTGCAGCTATTAATAGAAATAATTAAGAAATACTAGACAAAAATAGACCTGGGTCACAGAAAGGTAATCTACAAAAATGTCAAATATCAACAATATCCTTACCTGCAACTTGAGGAAACAGCAACATCTGAACTGGTTTGAGATGTTTGCACCTGTGGTCAGGGGTAAAAAAAATTAGAAGCTGTTGTTACTGTGCTTGAGTGTCAGCTCTTAATTATACAGAGCACATGGCTGAGACCGACAATGCTCTCTTTTAACCAAAAGAGAAAGAGGAGGACACTGCCGCAGTGAAAGGCATATTGTCTTTAAGTTGAGGTCTCCACTGTTGTTTCCTCCTGCAGGTCTGTCCTCCTCCTCCCCTTCTTGGGGGGAGAGGCAGCCAAATGACGGGATAGTGATTCATCACTGGCCTATGACAGCTGCAAACGGGATTACCCCTCCCCCAATCAACATGCAAAGCAGCCTTGCCCAGGCAGCTTGGAAAAGGTGCTTGGAAAAAATAGCTATTAACAAAATGAGCGTGTTTAACAGCAGTAGTTCAAGCAGTAATCCTGCTCCCTCGGCATTCTCAGAACATCTTTCATCTTCTGTTATCACCAGCTGAAATAGAGCTCCCGCCCACCCCTTTGACTCCTGACAGTTTCTTATCCTTATCATGATGATTTGCTCCCACATTTACTATTTGTCATGTAACATTCACTAAAACAGCTCCTGGGCACCTTTCAGGCAACACTGGACTAAGGAAAAATGGCAAAGGCAAGTTTTCACACCCCAAGTCCCACCACTGAGCAGTGTGAGTGTTTACCCATGCCAAATTAAAATTCAAAGCGCACTTAGGCAGCTCTTTCCTACAAAATAGAAAGAGTAGATTTTTTTTCAATTTCCCATCTTTCAGACTGTAAAAGGGGGTAGATAGGTGAATAATCAATTCAGCATCCCAGTTGCCAGCATGTTAGTCTCTTTTGTTTCTAGAGGAATCTGTATGTGGGGGCTTCACTGAACAACTTCACTAACTTGGTGCTGGTCTCACTACTCCCAGAGGCAGCTCTAACTGCTGGCAGGTGACAAAGCTCAGGTGAGCTGGGCTGCTACTGGCTTGCAAGCGCAAGCTAATGCCTGGGCAGCAGGAAAGAGCGTTCTGCATAAGGTTGAAAATGGCTCAGAATTCCAAATCTTTGATGTGCATTTTCATTCAACCTGAACTGACATCAATTAGGGCTACAGAACAAAGATGAGAATTGAAACATCTCAAATAGCATTAAAGTTATCCAGCCAAACATCGTCTGCTGAGTCCTGTTATTTTTTGATTATAATTTATGAAATTAAGAAACACTACCTTTCTAGCAAGAATAAAGCATATTAGGTCTAAATGTCTTGGTATAATGTTACGTGAAATTTCTAGGTATGCCTTTCTGTAACATGTGCAGGGTGAAAAACAATTTTTTAAAGATGCTTGAGTGTTAAGTGGGAATTAAACATTAATGCCTGCAGATGTGCCATTCTGTGATAACAGATTCCTGCAATTTTTGTTAAAATTAATGTTCTTACACAAGACTAAATGGTTTCCATTAGAAACTGCAGCAATATACCTCAAGGATAAATTTCCCTTTTTTCTCCCCCCCCCCAACTTTTATACACCTGGAATAAATTATAGGTGAGAACTAACTTAGTTTTAAGAACTCTCGGCTTAATTATGTGAGAGAGTATGTAAAGTATACTTTCTCTGTTAAATGTTAAAATCCATTTCCATTTTAACATTAGTTAGAAAGCATAATCTTGGAAACATAATTTTAGTTTCATTGTGTGCTTTGAAAGCTTGGTTATATTTGAGGTTTAACCTATCATATCTAAATTTAAAAGTCAAACTGTCACTTATAAAAAAATGACCTTCAAAACAAGAATTATTCTAAGGCATTTCCTTATTGAAAAATGCATTTCACAACAATATATTTCTTCTATGCTGGCGCAACCTAGTCTCTACTGTACTTTCATACATTACAATTTTTGAAAGTCCATATCCACGATCTTCATTTCATTAAGTATACTCCAGATATATTCTTTTGTGTCTCAAGGATTATTTAAACCATGTGTTGTGTGTTACTGTATTTAAAAATGACTCTTTAATCAAAATAACTTTAAAACAACTAATCCTCACTTAGGCTGGTCAGCTGAATCCACATCGTGGTCCAGGAAAAATAAATCTATTCTCAAGAATGCGAATGCAGACAACAATTAGACACAGATGTGAGCAAAATTAGTTACAGTTTACAAAATGCTACACTTCACATGCTTTTAGTTTTTTATGTGTAGTACAAGATTACAGTGCAATAAGGAAACATAGTCTTATAATGACTTATGTAAAAAGAACACCTATTTGTGATTGGTGTTGATTTTCTCACATGTTTAGCAACATCTATGGATGTTTCTGTATTTTAAGGGTCTCAAACCATAACGTGTTTAAAAAAAATAATTAGCGACATTTTTGTTCAAAAGAGAAATAATTTCATGATTTCCCAGAGAAGTGCTGTTAGGCATTCAGTAAGCTCACAGTTTCAGCTTTACGTTCATAAATTCAGTGTTTCTTGTCTCCTCATCTGTTATTTTTAATTCAAGTACTTCTATGACTGCAAAAATATTTCCCATTCCATGATATTAAAATGGCCATCTTCTAGTACAATGAGGTCATTTCACTTCAATGCTTTTAAAAACTCTTTGCACAGAACACACATAGTAGCGCGTTGACAGTGTTGTGAAAATACAAAGAACACAAAGATAGCACAACTCCTGAGAAGTTAAATTCAAGAGTCCTTAGCTAGTCACTTTGACTTCTGATTAGCTAATGAGGTCTTTTAAGTTTGCCTTTTTTTCTAATTAAATTTATAATTCTTCACAGATGTAACTTTTGTTGATGTTCAATTTGTCTCTCTCATTTTGTTAAACCTCACATAGTACTTCGCCAATCCATTGAAGAGCCACATTAAATCTGTTAATACCATGCTCTTCAGCCCCAGAAATTATTTCCAGAAGGCAAACTTGCTTTGAGAGATCATCAAACAAGACTTAAGGTACACATTTTATCACATTTTCCCTACCACAGAGCTCAGGATGCACAGCAAAATTCATGACTTTTGCACTGTTTATTATACTTTGCTAAATTACAAATCAAAAGCATCTGACAGAAGATCATGCACGAAGCCAAAAAGTTAATAATGTTCTGTGAAAAGTAAACTGTAAATGGAAAAGGATTCTAAATCTCAGCAGCACACAGCAAATAAAATGTAGGTACTTGTCTAAATTATGGGTTTTCCATAGGCTTTTTTGCTTGCTAGAAGCAATTTTTATAAAATGACTATAATTTAAAACTTTTTTTTGTAAAACTGAAAAGAAATTTCCAAAGTGAAAGTACTGAACATATGTAAATAAATAGAGTTGGCAGGCTAGCTAGTTTTGTCCAACCACAGATCAACCTGAGTATTCCCAAATTTGAAAGACAATGGCAATTTTCTAATCAGAATGTATTTTATAAGGAAGAAAGTACCTTCATCATAAATTTGCTTTTTAAGCATAATATATTGCTGCTAACATTTCTCTTCAATCAACATTCCCAACTGTGGTGTCAGTATTGCATCAAAAACCTAAAATCTTAAAATAAATAAAAACTCAACCCTAAAATTGAAATGAACTTCTAGGGCAAGGTACATGTTTTTGAAATGTTAATGCTCTCTCTCCTTCTTCATCAAAGACTCCATAAAGTACAAGTTTTAATACTATTACTGATTATTTTCATTGCTTTTTGCAAAATCTCCTTTAAAGAAAATGACAAAATAAAGTCCTTATGAAACCAAAAAACAAATGAGTATTTAAATCACATCAATTCTACCTACAGCTCTAAAGGATTGTTTTCAAAATTAGCATTTACTTAAAGCATTGAGTGAAATATCTTTGCTATCTGGTTAAATAAAAGTGATTTTATTCTCGCTGCAAGAGTTTCTCTTCTTTCCAGTGTATTCTTATGAAATTAATTTTCCCACTCAAATGGAAATTTTCTTTAGAGAAAATCATTTATCATGTCTGTGAAACTCACACAGCAGTTGACTTCCATTTGGCACTCTAAAACCGAACAGTGGCTCAATTAGGCGTCTATGTCTGTCACCAGGAAGAATTTTCAAAGATTGAAAATCCACGGCTGCTTGCTCACTTAGTGAACTCTTTGGGCCTTAGGAGAACTCAAGTATCGAGAAAGTCCACTATCAAATGTTTGATCATACAAAAGCATGTCCTCAAACTCCAAACAGTGAGGGTAAAGACTCACAGAAGCATAACATAAAAACCTACTCTGAAAAAACACATTATAAAAACAATCCCAAACCTATACAACTACTCTATAGGCTTAACTACTGATGTTTTTTTGTACCCCTTGCCATTTGGAGAAATGAAACATAAAAATGTTTGTCTAAATTCAATGACAGCTCTGAATTTCTTGAATTCTTGCAAATGCTATGCTTAAATGTGTTCAAAAACTCCTCCCAAGAAATATAAGCCCATAAATCATTAGCAATTCATATTCTGATTTTGAATAGCAATCATTTAAAATGATAATTCAAAAACTAAAGAATCTGAATTTTAACTTCAAGGTCCATTCAAGTCACATAAAGTGTCAGTAAGTGACAAATACATTAATTGGGCAAATGTTTATTGTAAACATCGTTTGCAGATCAGACTGTTTAATGTTTGGGAAATATGTTTATTGAAGCAAAAGGATTTCTTTCCTTAAACAGTGGTTATCAGTTCATTTTTATCTGTTGTCCTTTCATATCAACTTAAACCGCATCGGAAAAGTCACCTATGTGTTATAATGCGTGTATATATACGCTTTACTCAGTATCACACAAGAATATCAGGCTTGTGCAATTCAGAAGAGATGTGAAGCAATCTCCCTACAAGGATATGGTCCTCTATTACACTTATTTATATAGATCATAAAAATAATTGTTAATAATTAAGTTGTAATTACCTCAATGATCCTAAACGCTCAGATAATTCGGAGGCTAAAAGTTATACGCTCATGATGGAACCCTGTGGCTACTAAAGTGCTAGGTACAAAGTGTCATAATTTCCCCCATGCCATCTTTTTTTTTTTCTTTTCTTTTAAAACAAATCAAAACAATACTTAAGCCCTGCTGTTCTCTGGGGCTGCGCCCGCCCCCAGGACAGCTGTGGTCAGTCGCTACCATTTTTCAAGCAGTCAGCTCGTACTTACGCCGCATCCGCGCCCGGCGCGGGGTCGGAGCTCCGGGGTCCCGGGTCAGCGCGCGGCGCGGGGCATGGTGCGGTGCAGCGCGGGCGGGCAGGGCGCAGGGCGCGGGCGGGCAGGGCGCAGGGCGCAGGGCGCGGGGCGCAGGGCAGGCGGGCGAGCAGGGCGCAGGGCGGGCAGGGCGCAGGG
>PVJS01023036.1:0-29981 GCA_004027185.1 Glis glis | reverse complement strand
AAAAAAAAAAAAAAGAATAAAAAATAGGGCTGGGGGTGTAGTCCGGAGGTAGAATGCCCCTGGGTTCAATCCTCAGTACAAAAATAAATAAATAAATAAAATAAAATAAAATAGGGCTGGGGGTGTAGCTCAGAGGTAGGACACCCCTGGGTTCCATCCCCAATACCACACACAAAAAAGAAGTATCAAAAGATGGTTATGAAATATAATAAAAATGTATCATGCATTTCAATTGGGCTTCTCTTTAAGCCTAGTCTGATAAAATAATTATCTTGATGAACGCAATTGAATTCTTACCAACTAACTACCTCTGCTCTAAATTCGCTTGTTGATGAGAACATGCAATCTAGAGCCAAGAGAGAACTGAGGACGCTCTACTTGATAGTTGGCATGCTTTGAATCCTTGCCAGGTTTCAGGCACTGGGCTTAGAACTCAGTATGCATTATCTCATTTAAACTCCAAGACAACTCTGAATTATTATCCGCATTCTATTAAAGAGAAAAGTGGAGTTTTAGAGAGTCTAAAATCCAAGGTCACACAGCTGGAGGTGGAGTTGAAATTAAGATGGGGTCTGTATGATGTTATCTCCTCAGCATATTTGATGTGATAAGAGCATTTAAAATATTGAGGAGGATGGCTGATGATAGGCATAGACCACACCCAAATGCCCAATGATGGAGAGTGTCTGACATATAAAGGCTGAGAGAAGTGAAGGTTTTATTCTGAGTAGTTGACAACCTTTTCAGGTTTGCTGCTGGTTGTTGGTGAAGGAGAAACTCACGATTTAGCATGATAAGGCCACCGCATGCTTGATACCGTGCCTTCTGCCCACACTCCTGGCAGCCATGCAGCCACGTGCTTCCATTATTCTTGGTTATGCAACAGATATCTCTGTGTGCTAAGAAGAACAACTTTGATACTAGAACAAAGTTGTTTCAGGACTCCCAAATAAGTCAAACAACTTGGGAGTGGACTGCCCCAGCGGTCCCTGCAAAGTTTGGAACCAAAAGGAGGAAAGTCTGTAGGGGCAGTGTGGTCCTTTTGCCAAAGTTTGCTTAGTTTTCATCTTACACATAATGTGTTTATTCTTTTGAAGTAAAAGATTCAAATGTATGTCCAATGTCTCAGCTAAAGAGGAACTCACGCCTATTTTTGTACTCGGGAATATTTAGAGTGGTCCCACTTTAAAGCCCCATTGGTAACAGACTGGGTGAATCTATGGATGCAGACTGAATACATGCAGCCCAGAGATAGCATACCTCGTTTTCTGTCCACCTCTGTCCATTCATCTACATGAAGCATATAAAAAGAAAACACCAGTTCATGAAGCAAGAACATTATTTTCATGGAGGCTTTACAAATACCAATTCCAATTATCTGCTCTATGAAACTTTATTTTTCCTGTGTGCATTTAATGTCCAATGTGAATACTCTGTCTTCCATTTGAGACTTTTAAAAATTTTTAAAGTTTAAAAAACTGGATAAATAACAAGATCCAAAAAAGCCCAAAAGGTGGAGTGTGGTAGTGCATGCCTATAATCCCAGTTCATGGGAGACTGAGACAGGAGGATCACAAGTTTGAAACCAACCTCAGCAACTTAATGAGGCTTTCACCAATTTAGCAAGACCCTGTTTCCAAATAAAAAATAAAATGGGGCTGGGGGTGTAGCTTGGAGGTAGAATGCCCCTGGGTTCAAACCTGAGCACCACAAACAACAACAACAACAACAAAAACAGCAACAACAAAACTGCCCAGGAAAGGCTAGGTCTCACAGAGGGTAGCCTAGGATGAGAGGAAGCTCCAGGAGGGCCAGCTAACTTGGAGTTCATCTTGGAAGGTTCCTGAAGTCGTGCTTCCTAATGCTACAAAAACACACACCACTTAAAGCAGCCTTTTAAAAACAAGATTAGCCCCCCAAGGAAGAAGAATCCCAAGAACAGATGGGAAAAGAGGTTTCTTTGTAAACTATCTGATTATTTATTTATTTATTTATTTATTATACTGGGAATTGAACCCAGGGGTGTTCTACCTCCGAGCTACACCCCCAGCCCTATTTTATTCTTTATTTTGAAACAGGGTCTCACTAGGGCCTTACAAGTTGCTGAGGCTGGTTGCGAACCTGCGATCCTCCTGTCTCAGCCTCTCAAGTACTGGGATTACAAGCATGCACCGCCACCATGCCCAGCTTATCTGATCAGTTATTAATGTAAGATTTCCCCTTATTAATGTAAGATTTCCCCTTCTAGAGTACAGGTGGAACTATTCCCAATATTTGAGAGGCTGAGACAGGAGGATCGCAGATTCGCAGCCAGCCTGTTCCTTAAGCCCTTCGCAACTTAGTGAGACCTGTTTCCAAATAAAGAATCAAAAATAGGGCTGGGGGGTGTAGCTCAGAGGTAGAATGCTCCTAGGTTCAATCCCCAGTACTGAAAAAAAAAAAAAAGAAAATTTGAAATGCGAATTAAAGGGAATTATGTCAGTATTTGTTTCACCTTTACTTTTTATGTATGCACGCATGATCTCCATGTAAAACGAAGGAACTAGCCAGGAAGCCAGGCGTGGTGGCGCAGGCCTGTAATCTCAGTACTTGGGATGCTGAGACAGGAGGATCGCAGGTTTGAGGCCAGCCTCAACAATTTGCAAGTCCCTGTTTCAAAATAAAAAAGGGTGGGGGTAGAGCTTCGAGGTAGAATGTCCCTGAGTCTAATGGTCAAAAAAAGAAAGAAAGAAGGAATTAAAGATGGGGCCACTGCAAAGACAGCTCCTGAGGACTGAGGCAGTTAGGGAGATGCCAAGAAGAGACCAAACTAGGAAACATGTACTTGGTTATCGAGGTCTGTGAGGATCAACACCCTTTGTGGGTTGAGACCTGGCTCTACCATCTACCAGCTATATAAACTTTAAATAACTTATCTAACCTCAGTTTCCTTACTAGTCAAATGGAGATCACAACCTCATAGGGTTGTTGTGGGGATAAATAGATAACACACATCAAACTCATGGCTGGCTTCTTCTCTAGTTCCACTTTCTTTATTGAAGGCCTTCAGACACCACCCACAAAGGATGAAGGATGACTTTTTTCTCTCCTTATTTTTTGGGGGGAGATTTCAATCTAGAAAAACCACCCCCAGATAAACAGAATTCTACACACATCCAAATTTGAAATTTTTTTTCTTGCCAGCCAGATATGGTGGCGCACACCTGTAATCCCAGTACTTGAGAGGCTGAGACAGGAGGATCGCAGGTTTGAGACCAGTCTCAGTGACTGAGTGAGACCTTCAGAAACTTAGTGAGAGACTCTGTTTCAAAATTAAAAAAATAAATAAATAAAAAAGAGCTGGGGGTGTAGCTCTGAGGTAGAATGCCCCAGGTTCAATCCCCAGGACAAATAAATAAATAAATAAATACATTTTCTTGGTAATTAATGGCCTTTTTGGGAAACATCTGCCACTATATTGTTTTGGGGGTGATTTTGAAGTTAGACTTAAAGTACATACATGTCTTCAGTATACACTGGGATGGCTTCAAAACACAGTATCAAGAGCTCCTCTGGGGACCAGCCTGCATGCACACCCAGAACCACGCCCTCACTGGCTGCAAAGGGCTCCCATTGCAAGTTCAGACTTCTCTGGGAAAAGTCATCATCTTTCTCCCCTAAGAGGCACAGGCTTTTGGAAAGAACACACTGGGGGAGGTGCACCAAGTCTGGCCTTCTTTTTTTGGTGGTACTGGGGATTGAACCCAGGGGCATTCTACCACTGAGCTACATCTTCAGCCCTTTTATTTTATTATTTATTTATTTATTTATTATTATTTTTTGGTATTGGGGATTGAACCCAGAGGCATTCTACCTCCAAGCTACACCTCCAGCCCAGTTTTATTTCTTATTTGGAAACAGGGTCTCACTAGGTTGCTGAGAGCCTTGCTAAGTTGCTGAGGCTGGCTTTGAACCTGTGATCCTCCTGTCTCAGCCTTCCAAGTACTGGGATTACAAGCGTTCATCACCACACCTGGCTCCAACCCTTTTATTTTGAAACAGGGTTTCTCTAAGTTACCCCATGCTGGCCTCAAACCTGCGACCCTCTTGTCTCAGCCTCCCAAGTACTGAGATTACAGGTGTGCAATATCATACCAGGCTAAGTCTGGCCTTCTTAAAGCAGTTACTGGTTTCTTAGGCATGAGGTCCACGTCTCCATCTTTCTGCGATATTTATTTCACGGGTGGTTTAGTGTGATAGTATTCTGCTAATTCAGAGGAGGTTTTTTTTTTTGTACTGGAGGTTGAACCCAGAGCCCAGAGGCATTTTACCTCTGAGCAACACCCCAAGTCCTATATTTTTTATTTTGAAACAGGATCTCACTAAGTTGCTGAAGGACCTTGCTAAACTGCTGAGGCTGGCCTTGAACCTGTGATCCTCCTGTGTCAGCCTCCCAAGTACTGGAATGACAGGCGTGTGCCACCATGACCATCTTAGAAGAGGAGTTTTGATCCTCTTGAAGGCGGTTTGGGAACAGGGATGCTGCAAGGGACAGGGGCTATTTGCTGTGGATAAGATGGAACTGTTCAACATATGGCCGGGAACGCTGGGACACTCCAGCTGGCAATGAGTCTCAGCGCCAGCAGGGGGCTCTGTTGTGCTGTGAGCTCCGGCACCTTCTCTCCTGAGCCCTCAGTGCCCAGTTTTTCTATTATTCTTCAGATGACTTGTTTGTGACAATTCTACTTTAGTTATATTTTAAGTGGGAGGCAGACCCAAGGCTATTTAGGGCTGGCTGTTAAATTGGAACTAGAAAAATAAAAACGGAACCTCACCGCCATTTGCTTGCTCACTACTACACTGTGATGTGCACATCTTGGAAACATCACTTTTCCAAGGCCCCATGCCTCAGTTTCTTCTGTGAAATGAGGACTGTAAACAAAATGGGTCTTATTTGTGAGTGTTTTAAAAAAGACAGGAGTGAGGCAAAGGTACCTTTTATTGTTCTCGCTATTGCTTAAAACATGGGACAACATTCAATATGCAACACTCAAGAGTTGCCCCATAAAGAGCACACTTCCTTTCTGTTGAATGCTAAGTGAGAGCTGCATTGTGGGGGAAACGGCAACATCTGCATTGGCCTTATGGGAACAGGGACGGCCTCCAGGAGACCAATTAGTTGTGTGAGATAATGAAAACATCTAGAAGAAATACGATTTCCATTCAAAGCTTCCACGAGGACTAGTTTAGCATGTCTGGTGTTTTATAGACCTGCATACAGGCATCTGTCACAGTGGCTCTGGCTCCTGCAGCCACACCAACTCTAAACAGTGAAAGAGATGAGTGTTTCTCCATCTTTTTGAGTTCTATGCTCTCTACCTTGCTTTTTCACTCCATTTTCTACAAATCCCATCAGCCAACTGCTCTCTGTCATTTCTTTTATAAAATCAGTGGGAATACTGGATATATTTTTTCAAAGCTCTCCCTCTCCTCCTGACCTACCAAGACCCACAAAGATTCTGATGCAGTTCCCCCAGGTATGACAGCATAGTGCAGCAGTTGAGGGCATACTGGTTAGGAGTATGAGCTCTGGAGATTGATACCCTGGGTTCTCCAAATATTTTACTCTTCTTACCAGCTGTGCAGCCCTGGGCAAAGTGGCTTCAGTTTCCCCATCTGTAAAATGGGAATAGTAACGTACATGATAAAATAGTTGTGGGCAGTAAGGTGTTTAAGAGGAGTCTTTGGTACATGGTAAGTGCTTCATTTAAAAATATTGTTTTGCTGGGTGTGGTGGCGCACGCTTGTAATCCTAGTACTTGGGAGACTGAGACCAGAGGATCCAGTTTCGCGGTCAGCCTCAGCTACTTAGTGAGGTCCTCCACAACTTAGTGAGACCCTGTTTCAAAATAAAGAATAAAAAATAGGGCTGGGGGTGGAGTTTGAGGGTAGAATCCCCCTGGGTTCAATCCCCGGTACCGCAAAAAAAAAAAAAACTATTTTATTGTTCATTGTTGTCATTAGGAAGATATGTCTCCCAGTTTTAGCATCAGTTACTAGATTGACTGATCAATGGCCCTACCTCCAGTGAATGCACAGAAGGGCTGGATCAGGTTTCACCCAGCATCTCACATGGTGTGACATTCAGCCAAACACTGTGGAATGAATGAGTATGTGACAGTGAATTACTACAGATGACTGGAGCTTCCTAAAACCAAATCTAGCAAAACCAGAAGGATTATATTTCTTAAAACAAAACCCATCACCTAGTATCACAGGGCCTCACACAGACCTCTTCTTGAAAGGTGACACCTATTACTCATTGTGCTAAACATGTAAAAAACATTGTTGCATTCAATTCTTACAACTTTGTTTTCAGGTATGTATTATTACTACTACTATTTTTTTGGGGGAACAGGCTGATAGAGGTTATACTTCAAGGTCATACAACTAGTTAAACAGCAAAGCTGGAATTGGAACCCAGATCTGTATGACTCCAGAGACTGTGCTCTTAATTGCTAATTTACATTGTCTTCCAAGATGCCAACTACTAGTAGAGAACCCTGGCCTGTCATCCCGCTGGTGCCATTAGGCTGAATGAAATCACATCACACAGGCACTAAGGAAAACAACCCTTTTGAGGAAGAAATGACAATGCCATATAAAACTGCCAATTTAGATTATCAGTTCAACAAACATTTACTGAGCACTGATTTATTCTGGTCTAGGCATTATGCTAGGTCCTGGAGTACACAGATGAATAAGATAATCAAGTGGGGAGACACACATACACAAATAACTTCCATATAACATGACCAAGTGATAAAGAGAAGCGGGCATGGAGGGCTAGGGGAGCACAGGGCACTATGAAGTGTAGGCAGGCCCTTTCTCCACGAGTGGAGGCCTCCTGAAGGAAGATGATTCTTTAGCTGAATGATGTAGGATGAAAGGGGTGTATGGAGGGATGGGGGTTACAAGCATGAAGACATGAAGGAACATGGTTTAAGTGGAGATTCACAAGTAGTGTGGTGTTACTAGGATGCAAAGTAGGGCTGGGAGTATAGCTCAGTGGTAGAGTGCTTGCCTAGCATGTGCGAGGCCATGGGTTCAAGCCCCAGCACTGCCAACACTGCCAAAGGGGGTAAAAAAGGCTTAGAAAGGATACAAAGAAGGAGGCAGGCAGTGGTGGGAGATCAGATCCTGAAGGGCCCCAAAATGTCCTGCCCAAAACTTGGCCTCCCCAGACAGCAGTGGAGAGCTGACAAAGGGTTTTAAGCGGGAAGAAGTATAGACAGATCTGCACTTTAGAAAGCCCACTGGCAGTAGTGTGCAGAATGAATGGAGTTCTCTTATCTGTTTTTGCATGAACTTAGATTTGGATCACACAGAAACAATGTATTGTTAATATCTGAATATGTCTGTTTAACGTCCACTGAGAATAGACTGTTGGAGAGAATAAATGTTTTAATCAGTGGCCCTGTCAATTCCTTTAAATCAGCTTTTCCTCCTCTACTCTGAATTATAATTTTCCTTCATATTTAATCCCAGGAAATTTGGTGAAAGCAATTGTTTGCTGAGAAGGGAAGAAAAGAGGGAAATGAAAAGAGACGTAGAATGTTCTGGATGATAGCTGCTCTGGATAGGTGTTATGGAAGCCAGATTTTGCATTTTAGAAGCTCTCATATAATATTTTTGCAATCGCATTCCCCTCCAACCCTTGTTAGACTTAGGACTTCCTTATGTTTTCCTACTTGTCTATACTATTTTAGAACCCGATATTTCTAGAAATGACTTCTAAAAGGAACAAGACTAATCTCCAGCTTATGTGGGAGGACACTACAGAGAGGAATGGAGAATCAGAACCTGTTCTTTGGGGGTAAAGATACTTGGACTAGCAAAGAGTATGTTGCCAAGTGGTGAGCAGCAGGGACTCCTACTTTTGGAAGGGACCGGTTTTCAAGAGGGACTGGGAAATCATCTCTCCCTTTTGAAGAGGTGGGGAAATTAGGCAGGATCAGTCATTCTAATGATATCTAATGGGGGTGTTATGTTCGTCTGCTGGGTAAGGATCTTTTGGATAATTTGACTTGTGAGGGGTTCCAACTGGATGGAAGCTGTGGCTCCTGAGAAAGGTCCCTGGCTATAAGAGTGAAGCGTGCAGGGGTGTTGGTCTGGTTGTGGGTGTTGGCGGGGGGCAGGGTCTGGCTGTGGGTGTTAGGGCGGCGGCGGGGCTGCGGGCTGCGAGTCTGGTTGTGTGCTAAGGCGAGGCGGGGGGTGCCGAAGAGACCTGGCAGCGGGGAGCAGGGCTGGCTGTGCAGGCCGGGCGCCTCTCACCTTTACGGGCCTTGTCTCCCGGGATGTTCTGGGCCCGCAGCCGCTGGTCCAGGATGTAAAGCATCTCCCCGCCCAAGTTCAAGAACAGTAGTGGTAGCGTCCGCACAGACATGGTGCTGGAAGTTAGCAGGGCAGGTGAAGAGCCCCGGGGCTCTGTAGATAGTGGCCGGGAGGCCCAGCCGCGTCTTGTAGTCGGGTTGCTAGGACAACGCCGCGGACCGGGAAAGCGAGCCAATCAGAAGGCGGTTTGGTGGGAGGTGCCCTGAGGACGGACGCTTATTGGGCTGGGCCGCAGGGGCCGCCCCAGGGGATTGGTCCGCGCCGGACGCGGGGAGGGGCGTGGGCCTCCTCTGGGCAGCGCTGGTTTTGAGTTTCTGTAGCGGTGCTGGGTCGCTGGCGGGCAGCGTCGGGGAATAGAGGCGGGCAGTGTCTGGTGCTATCAGCCGGGAGCTTGGCCCAGGCATGGATGCCTCTCACCCCACCCGGCGGCGAACCAGAAAAGCCACAGCAAAATGTCTCGCGGGCAGAGTCGGGGCAGACAGACCTGGGTTGCAACCCAGCTGTGTAATTCTGGGCAGGCTTTTGAGCCTCGGGTTCCTCGTTTGTAAAATGGAGGAAATGACCTCTTCACAAGGCTGCTTAGAGGAAACAGTGAGATCCTGGAAAACGCCACGAAAGCACTCAATAAAATGGCATCTGCCTTTTAGATGGGGAAGGAACAGATGCTCTTTAATCATTTGCATTTCTTCCCTAAACTCTACTTGAAGCCATGGCCCACCTGGCTTTCTGTTCTGCTTTGTGAAGCAAGCCAGGCCTGTTCCTGTGTGCAGAAACTCAGAAGTTCCCTCCATTGTTCTGTTATACAGGCCTCCCAGCATCTCTCTGTTTTGAGAGCACTGATTCTCCTTACCTCGATCTTGAGCTCTAGGATTACCTGGCCACCTGTTGTACAGTTTTACTTCTATGAACAACCATTCCCGTATATATGGGATTGAATCGGGGCATTCTACCTCTGAGCCATATCCCTCCTCCCCACCCCCAGCTTTTTTTTTTTTAATTTTTAAATTTGAAACAGTCTCATTAAGTTGCTGAGGGCCTTGCTAAATTGTTGAGGCTGGCCTCGAGTCTGCAATCCTCCTATCTCAGCCTTCCAAATACTGGGGTTACAGGTGTGCACCACCACTCCCAGCTACTAGCCAAGTTTTAAAAAGTATTCTGCACTCATAGTCTGAATTCTTATTTGCCACATCTTATTTGCCAAATTCTTATTTGCCACATCACTGCACCTGGGATTAAGCTCCCTCCACCCCACTGAAACTGTTTCATCGTGAATACTTTTTGGTCTTCCCCTTAACTGACATCTCAGCATCTGAACTGTACATTTATTAAAAACTGCCAAGCTGGGCATGGTGGCACACACTTGTAATTTCAGTACTTGGGAGGCTGACACAGGAGGATCACAGGTTCAAGACCAGCCTCAGTAAGTAGTGAGACTCTCATCAACCTAGCATGACCCTGTTTCCAAATAAGAAATAAAATCAGGCTGGGGGTGTAGCTCGGAGGTAGAATGGCTCTGAATTCAATCCCCAGTACCACCACCACCACCACCACCACCACCACCACAAAAACCTGCCAAAGCTGGATGTGGTGGTGCACACTTGTAATCCCAGGATTTGGGAGGCTGAGACAGGAGGATTGTTGGTTCACGGCCACCCTCAGCTACTTAGTGAGACCCTCCACATCTTAGTGAGACCCTGTTTCAAAATAAAATAATAAAATAGGTAGCTCAGAGGTAGAATGCCCCTGGGTTCCATCCCCAGCACCACACACACACACACACACACACACACACACACACACATGCACAAAAATAAAAAAGAAAGAAAAAGAAAATTGCTAGCACAAGTCTTTGATTTGGTTATTTTGCCTGGTCTGTGCATCATGTTAAAATGAAATTTAACTAGAATAGGAATGTAATAAATAGTGTCACTACCTTTTGATGGGCCTTCATGCATTTATGTTACCTGTTTGTCTCCTAACAGCAGTTGAATTTGCTGTGGTGTAAACTCCCTTAGCATTTCAGAATTGTATCTTTTTTTTTTTTTTTGGTTTCTAGGTAGTGTGGTATAGCAGACAGAATATGGGCTTTGGCGTCAAGATAGAGCTGGGCTTGAATCATAGGCCTGTCTCTAACCAACTCTGTGAATTTGGATAAGTTACCTAATCTCTCTGAGCTTGAGTTCTCTCAGGGTAAAATGAGGATGATCCGCCAACTGTGGGGAGTAAAGGTGGCTCTGACTATCAGGCAAGATAATGTGCTTAAGGCAGCACTTAAAACAATGCCTTTCCTGTGGAAACCGAGCCATTAATGTATTCCTTTTATTCTCCTCCTCTGCCAGGCCCCAGTAACGCTGGCGCCTGGCTTCTAGTATAGTACGTCTAAGTAGCTATATCCACTCAGAAGTCCTGCCTTCTAAAGGCCTTCCCTACTATTCCTGGAGATGATACCTGCACCACTCATTTTTGGTTCTGAGCTTCTTGTCTCACTTTTTTTTTCCTTTGGTATATTGGGGATTGAACCCAGGGGCACTTTGCTTCTGAGCTACACTCCCAGCCCTATTTTATTTTTTAATTTTGAAACAGGGTCTCACTAAGTTGCTGAGGCTGGCTGTGAACCTGTGATCCTCCTGTCTCAGCCTCCCAAGTACTGGGATTACAAGTGTGTGCCACCACGCCCGGCTTCTCATCTCACTTTTGAGTCTGCAGGATCCCAGGCTCTCTGTTTTCCTTGCATACATTCCCCCCAACTTTAGCTGCTCCTCCTGACTCAGGCAGTGCCCTTGGGATTATCCTTCCCATACTAACATGACAGTTTTCTACACTCCCCCTCCCGGGCAATTTCACTCACATGCATGGTTTTAATCACTTTAGCAACTCCCAAGCTGCTCTGCTCCAGACCTCCCTACTGAGTCTGGGATCTAAATTTCCAGCTGCTCTTAGGACAGCACTTTAACACATCTTTCTCCCTTTTGGTTGTTCTTCAATGGCTTCCCTTAGAATGTTCAGCCTTTCCTCCAGTTATGGACTGAATGTTTGTGCCCCTCTCCCTTCATATGTTGAAGCCCTAACTCCAATGTTATAGGGTATTTGAAAATGGGGCTTTTGGGAGGTGATTAGGGTGAGACTAGGCCATGAAGGTGGGCCTTCTTGATAGGATCAGTGGCTTTAAAAGTGAGACTGAATCTCCTTCCCTCCCAGGGTATGCTCCAAGGAAAGGTCGTGTGAAGACATAGGATAGGGTAGCCCCTGCAAGCGAGGAGCCCTCACCAGAAACGGAGTCAGCTGACACTTTGATCTTGGACTTCACAGCCTCCAGAACTGTGAGAAAACAAGTCTCTCGTTTAATTCACCTAGTCCACGGTACTTTGTCACGGCAGCCTGAGTGGATTTACACACCCAGAGAGACCTGTATCTGTTGTGTCTACCCTTCTGACCTCATCTCCTCTTGCTCTTTTCTTTGCTGTTTTTTTTTTTTTTTTGTGTGTGTGTGTGGTACAGGGGTTTGGACCCAGGGGCATCCTACCTTTGAGCTACACCCCCAGCCCTATTTTTTCATTTGGAAACAGGGCGGAGGGCCTCACTAAGTGGCTGAGGCTGGCCGCAAACCTGTGATCCTCTTGTCTCAGACTCTGAAGTACTGGGATTACAAGTGTGCACCACCACACCTGGCTGCTCACTCAGTTTGAAACTTTTTTGGGAGGTTCTTCAAACACACCAAGCATGCTTAGGCTTTGAGGCCTTGGCACTTAACTTGTTGTAAAATGGGTGGGATTTATGGGGGAGAAGGTATCTTAACCCCACCCCCTGAAGTTATAAGTAATGTTTTGTGCTGGGTGTAGTGGCACACATCTGTAATAGCCAGCCTCCGCAACTTAGTAAGGTCCTCCACTAATTACTAAGACCACATTTAAAAGAAAAAAAAAATGTATATATATAGCTGGGGGTATAGCTCAGAGGTAGAATGCTTCTGGGTTCAATCCAATACCCCCCCTCCCCATCAAAAAATAGGTACTGTTTTATGTATGTAGTTTCCTGGGGACAGGACTCGTAGTTTTTATCAGATCCTCAATGTGAACACCAATAACGCCATCCTCCAAGTAATGAATTGCTCTGATCTCCCCTATGGAGACAGCTGCTGCTTAACTATCTAAAACAGAGACCCACTATTAGTATCCTTTGGTTTTATTTTATTTTGGGGACTGGGGATTGAACCCAGGGGATTCTACCTCCAAGCTGCACCCCAACCCTTTCTATTTTGAAACAGGGTCTTGCTAAGTTACTGAGGTTGGCCTCGAACCTGCGATCTCAGCCTCCCATGTAGTGGGACTACAGGTGTGTACCACCACACCCTGCTACTGCCTGAGTTTAAAAACATTTAAACATTTAAACTCTTCACTCCCTAGAGGGCACTGTGCAGCCTACGGTACAAAGCCTGTCATACCCAGCTGCAGCTTGCCTTTCAAGCTTGATTTGAGTCTCACTGCTCCCTGAATGCAGCATGCACCTCCAGACTTCTTTGCCTTTGTACTTGCAACTCTTTCTGTCTGGATGCTATCCCTCCCTCTCTGCCCAGTGAACTCCTATTCATCTTATAGGGCCCAGTCCAGAAGGCAGCTCCAACTGGCCTTCCATCCAGCTAGCCACCCTTCCACTGTACTGCTGTGTGCTTAGCCTTGCCTCCACTGAATCACATGCCACCCGGATGACAGGCAGTGGTTTACAGGCTTGTGTCCTCTGGTGGGCGAGGGCAGGGACTCTTATCTCAGATATTGCTGAGGTTCCAGAGCTGAATGAAAGAATAAATTCCTCCGTGTCCTTGGGCCAAAAGAGCACCACCTTCTTTCCTATCATTATTCTAGGTAGAAAGAAATAATTTTAACAGACTTCTTTTTTTCTTTTAATGTCTCTCTGGTCAGGCTTTGGAAGGACTCCCTTCTTGTTTCGGGGCAGCTGCAGCTGCAGCTTTTAAGGCCTTTTTCTGCTTCTTCAGCTTCTGTGCCTCCTGGAAAACCTGGGGGTTGGAAGGGGGAAGGAAAGAAAAGACTTTAACTATATGTAAAACCTCAGACTTGGAGCAGGTCAGGTGGGAACTTTCTCCCCCAGAAGGTAAGCCCAGCCTTTCTCCATGGGGTTGGTGGCCTGTGACCTCCCTGGCCCAGTTCCATGCCTCTATCAGAAACAGACAACCCTTCCTTCCACACCCTCCATCCCGTCCAGAGTGAGGCTGGCCAAAGCAGCAATTCTGACTCATACCCGAATGCACAGAGCCTTCTTGGCCAGGAAGCGGCGGTGAGCTCTTCGGTAATACAAAGGGGGAAAGGTGTACTCGATCCCCAGCTCCCTGCACGTCTTCTCGAAAACATCATAGTTGGTCTTACGGAGGTTTTTCAGCATCTTTTTTCTCTGGTCAATGCTCATCAGTAGATAGCGTTTGTGGGCTTTATCCTATAGGAATGTCTGTATTACTTTTAGTATTCTATGAATAAGTGTCACTGTTGTTCACAGTAACAAAGAATGGTCATTTTATCATTTCATTGAAACTTCCCAACAATCTATGCAAATTTAGTGTAATTATGAAGGAGGCATTGTCATTGTTCATATTTTACAGATGGGAAAATAAAGGTTCAAAGATGTTATCTGATTCACAAGGGGTCCATAGAACTGTGAGTGCTGAGGTTGGGTCTTGAATCTGGGTCTACTGACCTAACTCTAAATCTCATGCTCGTTCCCCTCTACCCCCACTCAGTCTCTCCACAGTTTAGCTGGGGTAGCAAGGAGGGAAGGCCTTGTGTCTTCCTGGAGATCCCCACCTACCGCTGGTGCTACTGTGAGGGGCCTCTGCAGTGGGGCTGGTGTTCCACACCCCAAATGAACAGAGCTGTGATCTCCAAGGAGCATGCTCAACCAGCTCCAAGGATCACCGAGGTGCCAGGCAGGATACTGGACCAGACTGTATTCATAACCATGTGTTCATTAAAAATAAAGGCAACTTTCTAATTATAGCAGCTCTGTGCCAGACACTATGTGGGATGCTTAAGAATATGGGCCCTACAGCCGGGCGTGGTAGCGCACGCTTGTAATCCCAGTACTTTGGGAGGCGGAGACCGGAGGATCCAGGTTCGCGGCCAGCCTCAGCTCTCTCGCTCTCTCTCCCTCCCTCCCTGTCTCTCTCTGTCTCTACTTAGTGAGGCCCTCCGCAACTTCGTGAGACCCGGTTTCAAAATAAAGTATAAAAAATAGGGCTGGGGGTGTAGCGCGGAAGTAGAACGCCCCTGGGTTCAATCCCAGTACCACAAAAAGAAAAAAAAAAAAAAAAGAATATGGGCCCTGCAGCAAGACTGCCTCTAAATCTCAGTCATCACTTCCTGGTAGTGTGCCTTGAGGAATAACTTGGTCACTTCATGGCTAGACTACTCTTTTGTAAAACGGGAAAGAACCACGAAGGGTTAAGTGAGATGATGCATGTCAAGCATTCAGCATGGGGGCCTAAAGACTTCCTATGCATCATGCCAGCTGCTACTATTATCTCATGTAATCTGTGCAATCTGTGAGCAGGTACTTTTTATGTTCCTCCCTTTATAGATAAGAGGACCAAGGCTCAGACCTATAACTTCCCCAAAGCCACACAGCTAGCTGATTGGAAATGGCAGAGCTGGGATTTGAACAGGGCAGTCTGACTCCATTCATGTATTCAACAAATATTTATTCAGCACCCACTGTGTGCCAGACACAGTGGCCATGATCTCAAGTTTGTGTCCTTAACCACTGGTGACACTTGGTGCAGCCCCGTATGGCTCCCATTTCTCCTCTGAGGCAGGAGGGAAGTGTTTTTCCCACTGCAGCTGAAGAGTGGGCACTCTGGTGTCATAGTCACTGGCTTCCTAGGACCCAGCGCCCTCACTTCCCAGACTTCTCTCTCCCAGGCTGCCGCTGTTTAACTGTTAGTGACACCCGGGGTTTACCTTTCGATGTTTCTGCATGTGTTCTTCATAATTGCGGATCTTGATGGTCAAGGCAACAACTGAAACCACAAACCACAGAGGATGAGAGCCGGGCACAGAGGAAGGAAGGGCCCGGGCCTGCATTATGTTTTAAGAACTGAAGGAATAACCATCACCAATGCTTATAAACCCCCAAGCACTGTGAATTTCAAGATCTCAAAAGACTTTAGATTATCTTTCCTCTAGAAAGCAAATTCTATGGAAGGAAAATTCCTTAATCTTTTTTTCCCCTGTGGTGCTGGGGATTGAATCCAGGGGCATTTTACCTATGAGGGATACCCCCAGCCCTATTTTATTTTTATTTTGAAACAGGGTCTCACTAGGTTGATGAGAGTCTCACTACTCACTGAGGCTGTCCTCGAACCTGCGATCCACCTGTCTCAGCCTCCCAAGTACTGGGATTATAGGCATGCACCATGACACCCGGCTGAAATTCTTAATCTTATAGAGGTTTTATCAAAAAAAATCATAGCAAATAGTAAAATGTTCGCCGGGCATGGTGGTGCACGCTTGTAATCCCAATACTTGGGAGGCTGAGATGGGAGGATCCTATATAGGTTCATGGCCAGCCTCAGCTACTTAGTGAGGCCCTCCACAACTTAGTGAGACCCTGTTTCAAAATAAAGAATAAAAAATAGGGCTGGGGGTGTAGCTCAGAGGTAGAATGCCCCTGGATTCAATCCTCAGTACTGAAAAAAAAAAAAAAAAAAGTAAAATGTTAAAGCATTCTCATTAGATTCAGGAATTAGATTAGCATGCTATGGTGGCTAATGATTCAGTACTGTAGTAGAGGTCCTGGCCAATGCAGTGAAGATAAGATTTGAAAACTGTCAAGGGTCTATTCCTTGCTTCTCCTCTTCCAGCTGTCATCCTTAGCTCTGTGCTTTAACTACTGAACTTTCAGAATTGTCAGCTCCCACTTGTCTCCCAAGGCTTTGGAATACTTTTCCTTCAGGCATCCCTTTATTTGATTCCCAACTGTATTGCAAAGATGGGGGCAAAAGCAGAAGTTGGCTCCAAAGAGAGGCTGTCCCTCAGCAGGCCCTTCCCAGTTCACTCCTTGGGTTCTGGGAGGCCTGCAGAGGTGCGGTGAGAACTTTGGCCCTGACCATATGGCCTTTCGCACCATGTTAGCTACAGAGTAGAAAGAGATTGGGAGAGGGACTTCATTTCCCAAGGGTTCTCTGGAGCTGACTCTATGCTAGAAGAGACTGGCCTTCAGAAAACCGTGTAATACTGAAAGTGCAGCACCAGTGCTTGTGGTTAGGGAGGACCCGTTATACCTTGCTGGTGCCTTGGCAAATAGGACATCTGTCCCTGCCAACCTAGGAGAGTTCAGCAGTGATAATGCAGAAACAGCCGCGGTGAGATAAGCAGCCCTTCTGTGGTTGAGATGGTCCCCAGGCCAGATGGTTCTCAGGGTTTTAGGGTGGCCAAGGGAGGCTGAAACTTTATCTTTTCAAAAGGGACTATGGAGGACCAGGAGATGGGCTTTCAGACCATTCTCATGGGATTTTAGTAGAGAACTTGCCATTCTTTAATCTCTGGCAAAGGGGGAAGAAAAGTAGGGGTCGGAGGTAGAGTCTGTAATACAGTCCAATGGCAAAGGGGAGGAAACGTGCAGACCCCATGTCAGTCCACCAATCTACCTCACTGTTCCCAGTGGTCAGTGAGGGTAAACTGCACCCAAAGCAGGGCGGGGGTAGGGCTTTTCACACACCTCTAATGAGGACCACTGCCAGTTCCAGCTGAAACCAAAGTAGGAACATTATGCCTTTGGGAATACTCTGCACTGTCTGTCTGGCGCATGAGGGTTCTGGAGATATTAGTCTTACTATTATCATAGAGCATGAGCATGGGCTTCCAAGGTATGTTTACATGAGCTTCCAAGGTATGTTTACATGAGCTTCCAAGGTATGTTTACATCCCTAGCTTCTCATAATCCCACCATGAGGTACGTTTTCAGACTAGGAAGCAGAGGCCCCAGAGAGGATCGGTGACTTGCCCAAGCTCACACAGAGGTACAAGACAGGACCTGGGTGCTGAGTCCAACATTGCAGAGTGTGGGAGCCAGAGTCCAGTTTTCCTTGCCATAGGTCCTTCATGTCCCTCCCTTTCCCAAGCCATATTGAAGTTGTGCTCGTAGACAAGAGCCCTAGATCAGGCGCCAGCTCGCATACACCCCACATCCCCACTCCCCAAGGGCCCTCTGACTAACTTCGAGCTTCCAGGGATCTGGTGTCCTCAGGGTTTGTCACGACTTTGTTCATCAACTGTTCTTGCTTGATTTTTAGCTTTTCTTTCTGTTGAAGACAGAGATCAAGAAAATTTGTGTGGTCTTCCACCACCTAAGAACTGGCCCCCCTGCCCCCAAGGCCATGGCTGCAGGGGCCCATGTGGCGCAGGGCTGGACTTCACTGGCTCACCATGGCCTTGGCCAAACCACATGGCTATCCACACCTAGGTGAGCCTGAGGCCAAAGCCACCGTCTCCAAAGTTTGCTCATTCATGCATACGTCTCTACTGGGCACCTCCTGTTTGTCAGGTGTTAGGGGTACAATGGGGAAAGAAAACTTGCCCTTGAGGGGCTCAGTCTGGGAGTACTGACGGTAGATACAGTGACAGTGGGATAAATGCTGTGACTGGATGTGGGGTGCTAAACAGGGTAGGAGGATGTCCCAGGGAGAGGACTGAGGGGTCCGCGGCCTAGGTCTGGCATGGGCACTCACCTGGTTGGCCATTTCCAAAGACAAGAGTCTTTTCACAACATCATCAAACCTGTAAAAAATCCAGAGCAATGAGAAACAAGTGTGGGAGGAGAAGGGGAACAGGGAAGGGAAAGAACTGCTGTTTTCATTTTAGTTAAAATCAAGGATGAGTAAAAATTCCTTTTACAATAAATGAGGGTCTCTGGAGGTGGGCAGCCATTTCTCAGGAATTAGAAGTCAGCCAGGGAGCCGGGCGTGGTGGCGCATGCTTGTAATCCCAGTACTTTGGGAGGCGGAGACCGGAGGATCCGGGTTCGCGGCCAGCCTCAGCTCTCTCGCTCTCTCTCTCCCTGTCTCTCTCTCCTTAGTGAGGCCCTCCGCAACTTCGTGAGACCCGGTTTCAAAATAAAGTATAAAAAATAGGGCCGGGGGCGTAGCGCAGAGGTAGCACGCCCCTGAGTTCAATCCCTGGTACCGCAAAAAAAAAAAAAAAAAAAAAGAAGTCAGCCAGGCATGGTGGCACACGCTTGTAATCTCAGTATTTGGGAGGCTGAGACAGGAGGATTGCAGGTTTGTGGCCAGCCTCAGCTACTTAGTGAGACCCCATTTTTAAAAAAAGAATAAAAAATAGGGCTGGGGGTATAGCTTGTAGGTAGAATGCCCCTGGGTTCAATCCCCAGTACCACACACACACAAAAAAAGAAGTCAGCATGACTTTGGCTTGTTGGGCTGAGAACATGCGGTAATGTGAGAATTATAGAAAACCGGGGTTGTCACTAGGAGGGCAAAGGGAGGATTTCCATTTCAGCTAGAACATGGTTCAATGTCCCTTGAGACACTCCAAGCTGAACTGCACAGCAGGTCAGACTGCAGAAACAACCTTGCTCTCACAGTGCAGGACAGGGGCTGAGCAGGAGGACGCTGGCTATAGTGCCTGTCAGCCCTGAATTCAAACCCCAGCTCTGCCCTTTAAGAGATGTATGACATGGGGCAGCTCAATAATCTATAAAAAGGGGGCATGATTTCTTCCCCCATAGGGCTTTTGGAGGATAAAGAGACGAGAGACTTCTACAAAGACTTATGAGGCATGTTAGTTCTTCCATGAGCCTCATCTGTCTCTGCTGCCCTCTCACCCTCACTACCCCTGGGTCTCTAAAGCTGCCCGCCGCAATCTATAATCAGGCCTCAGATATAGCAGGCCAAGTCTCCAAGTCATTCTTTCCTCACTCCTCACTCCCCACCAACCCTCCCAGGGCCTCCTGCCCTCTCAAGTAGTCTTCCCCCTGCTTACTTCTCAATTCCAGGGATGTTCTGGTAGTCTTTGAGCAGTGTGGAAGGAGGTGGGTCATCGTCTTGCTTGGGCTGGACTGGCGAGTATAGGGATGGAAAACACCCAGAGTCAATCTAACTGCTTGTTGTCCCAGACCTGGCTCTTCTCACCTATCCCCCAACTCTGTGAGAGACATCCTGAGTCTCACACAAGGTACTGAATACTTCTGGGCTCAGTTTCTTCTCTGAAAACCTGGTGGACACCTGCTTTGCTATTTCATGCTGGAAGGAGATAGCCTTTCCCAAGACTACGTACTGTGCCTGTACCTCTCACACACCTGCCTGGTTCTACAGTTATCAGATTTCCCACTAGGATGGGTTTTCCTGTGGACAGGACTGAGTTCCACTTCCTCTGAAACCATACCCCCAACCCAACCCAGTCTAGTCCATGGGGAGCCTAGAATAAGCACTCAACAAACACTTGCTGGCTGACTGCATGGACAAAATAAGTGTGTTGAGGAAGGACAGCTAGCTCTAGGACACCTGAAATGTAAGCACCAGGTACAGATCACAGGAAAAGCCCCCATGCAAATAACACTAATAGCAATAAATACTAATGTGTAGTACAGTTAGTTGAGCACAGTGCTAAGGATGCTTTTCATGTGTTATCATGGAGTCCTAGCAACTATGCTCTCCAATGGATACTTTTACACTCGTTTTAGAAATGAGACTCAGAGAGAAAGTAACTGGCCCAAAGCAACTTACCTAATAAGGGAGATCTTAATTGTTATGCATACCCTCTTGGGATGGGAAACTGCATCCTCCATCTTCAAAGGGCTGGCGCTAGACTCTAGGAGGGCCTGGGTGGCACTGGCCTTGCATTCACTCTAGCTACATCATTTGCACTGATATCCACTCCCAAGGCTCTTGCTCCTGACCCTTCCCCGCTCCAAAGGCTCTTGTGGCTGTAAGGGTCTTCTCCTCAGAATCTCTGGCCACCTCACCCTGTAGCTCTAACTCGCCCCCTTGTCCTTTTCACCATCCCAAGCCTTCCAGGCGGTCTTCCTTCTGCCCCAAGTCCCACTCAAGATCTCCTACCTGGTTTCTGCACGGCATATCCACGGGCGACCTGTAGGAGGACACCTACGCAGAACAGAAAGAGCTAAGGCACATTTCCTTAAATATACAGCCTCGAAGCCGGGCGTAGTGGTGCACGCTTGTAATCCCAGTACTTGGGAGGCTGAGACGGGAGGATCCGGGTTCGAGGCCAGCCTCAGCTACTTAGTGAGGCCTTCCGCAACTTAGTGAGACCCGGTTTCAAAATAAAGAATAAAAAATAGGGCTGGGAGTGTAGCTCAAAGGCAGAATGCCCCTGGGTTCAATCCCCAGTACCTCAAAAAAAAAAAAAAATCCAGCCTCGACACCTTTCTCTGTTCCTTTCGGTGGCCCTTGTCCCACAGTCTGTGCCCCTGATCCTTTCTGTCGCCCTGTTCTCTCCCGCCCCACTGCCCCGTGTCTCTCTCACCTGGTCTCACTGCTCCCCCAGCCACCGCCCTTTCTCCCTTATCCTGCCGCTGCTCTTCTCCGCTTTCCCGATGCCCTGGAATCTCGCCCACCGACGACCTCCCTCTCCCTGCTCCCGCCGTCCCATTTCTCAGCTCCTCACGTTGAGGCTGCAGGCCCCACCGGTCTGGGAGAAGCCTGGCGCTCCCTCCTCCCGTCGGGCCAAAGCCTGGGGCCTGGGCCACTGCCTGGCTTCGAATCGAGCTCAGCGCCCTCCACGCGGCCCTCAGCATGGTGACTCTGACCCCCGCGGGGCCCGCGCCACGGCCGCCGTCCCCTTCGCGGCGGGACCGGGTTACACGGGCGCCGCCATGATGGCTCAGGCTCGACCAATCGAGGCCGTTGCTTGACCCGAGCAGTCGAGGACCGAGAGAATGGATCGGCGGGCAGGACCCGGAGCTTGGGGTCGACTTGAGAGATTTGGTTGGCTCTTGGCCAGATTCGAGGCGTGGCCCTGTGCTTAATGCTGGGCGGTGCTGGGTAAACTCTAAAATGCCACTTTTTCTTGTGCGTGCATCCCGCCTTAATCCCTCTCTACGTTCCTGGCCTTGTGCCCCGGTTAATGTGGGGCTTCCGTGGGGGCTTGATAGAACCTTGTCCCCGAACCTAGTATTCTCCCACTGTGCTCCCTCCCTCACCGCCCGAAATGCAGCACTGTAAGAACCACTAGGTCCCAACATCCTCTCTGGCAGCAGCCTTGTAGTCTGGTGACGAGATGGCTGATTTTGGAATGTCGCTGGAATCCTAACTCGGCCAGTTACTGACTATGTGACTTTGTGGTCAAGTAATTTAAATTAACCTTTCTGGGCCACAGTGTACTCATCCATCAAATGGGGGTGGTAATAACAGCATCTGTCTTTTAGGTTGTTCACAGGATTAACTGAGGAAGTTTTGTACAAAACACCCAGTTAAATAGTAAGCATTCAATAACTAAGTCGTGATAATATTTGTGAAATGAAGGTATAAGTGCAAATGTAAATAAAAAGGAATAAATTTTAATTCTCCTTGGTACAAAAAGACTCTCCTCCTTTTTTACTTTTCTTCAAGCATGTACTTCAGAAAACTTGTAATTGTGAATTCTTTCTCTACTCTTTTGAGAGTTGTGGAAATCTTTTTACAAGCTACATAAACCTTTTTCCAATTTTACAATGTTTTTATAAAGGACCTGGGAGCCATCTGTTTGAAATGTAATCACAAGGTCAGGAAATTAGTGCCCTATCTCCCTCCTACCTTCTGTGGGAGGGTAGGATCCTAACTTCAGCTGGTGCCTAGCTCCAAGTTGCAAACCTTTCAGTGATAGATAAGAGACACTTATTTTGATTTTGGATAAAGGCAATTAGCAAACACAGGTGGCTACCCATTTACCAGGTGAATTTAGGATGGACTATCTGTGACAAATAGTGCTGTCCAGTCCTCTTACTTGAGCACTAGTTCACTATCTTTTTAAAAAGTTCTCCCCTCCTCCCCCTTTTCAAGTTTATTTATTTTTGGTACTGGAGATTGAACCCAGAGGCCCTTTACCACTGAGCTACACCCTCAGACTCCCTTTAAAAAACTTTTTTTAAAAATTTTGAGACAGGGCCTCATTAAGTTGCCGAGGCTGCCCTCGGACTTTCGATCTTCCTGCTTCAGCCTCCCAAGTCATTGGGATTACAGGCATGTGCCACCATGCCTGGCTACAAATGGATCATTCTGAGAAGTATCCCCCTGACCTTGATGGCCCTGAAAAGAAACAGACTCAAGCACACTCAAGAGTTTCTAAAAACAACAATGACAAAACCCATAATTAAAAAAAAAAACAGTTTAAGAGACCAAAATGATAGGAAACAAACACAAAAGGCCAGTGGGTAGAGCTGGATGGAGCATCATCTGGTTCTTAAAGTATGCAGGTGGCCTGGGAGGCCCAGCCTAGGAGATGGGGTGGAAGTGAGGGGGGAGAGAGGCTGGGGGCCAGGGAAAGGGAGATCCTGGGGCTGGGTAGTTTTTAGTGATGGGCTTACTGACTCCACTTCTATGGATAGCTCTTTGAAAGACAGTCCCAGGTAGGGCCACCCAGGAAGCCCTAGAAGCCCCCTAGTCCCTCTACCCCATGGACCCGGAGTCCCTGCAAGAGGGGGAAGTCAAGCAGTGGCTCAAAGACACAGTCGTTCTCCTGGCTTGGGGGTGGGGACACTGGGGTCCTCAGGGGGCTGGTCTGGAACCAAAGATTCTCATAGGACTTAGGACTGGGGGTGAGGCCCTCCAAGAGGGGCTGAGTGGAGTCACAGCGGAGGTAGTGCCCTGGCCCTGGGCTGATGGGGCTGTTCAGCACCTGCCCGTAAAGGACCTGGTCACTGGTGCCAGACCGGGGCTGGGGCTGGGTGGGAGCTGCTCTCTGGTCTCCCTGGAGCACATAGGCCTGGACCAGGGTGGGGAGGCTGCAGGTCTCTGAGCTGTCACTGGACTCCCAGGGTCCTGGCTTCTTCTCTTCCTCCTCCAGCACGGTGATCTTGGTGATGGGCAGAATGCTGGGGTCCCAAAGGCTGGGCAGCTGGAAGGTCTCCTGGAACAAGGACATGGAGCGAAGGTATGGTTCATTTCAGATGTCTGCCCCAGCCGCTATCCCTTCCTGAGTCGGGCAGTTGTGGGGACATTCCTGTGGCTGTCTGGTGGAGCACAAAGGTTACATCTGCAAAGCACCTGTATGTTTCTGACACGTGTCTGACACGTGCTACGCTGTGCTGCTCTGGCTCAGCACTGCGAGCATTCTCATTTCACAGCGAGGTGCCTGAATCTTCGAGATGGGCTAGGTGGGATTCAAACTCAGGTCTGCTTCACTCCAAAGGGCTGCATGTGATGGGAAAGCCTGTGTGCTCATCCTCAGAAGGGTGGCTTGTGCCTGAGCCAACATCCCCATTTCCCTCTCCCTCCAGGTTCTCACCTCCGCCATGATGCCGGGCACCCAGGAGCCCAGGCTGCTGTGGGCCGGGTCTGGCACACTTGGCCAGAGGGGATTCTTCCTGCTGGAGAAGGGGCAGATGAAGGCAGGGTCAGGCATGCCCTTCCACTCACTCCAGCAGCTGCCCCTTAGTGCAGAGAGGAGGAGGGGGAGGGGGCCAGGCCTCCCAGACATGAGCCCCGAGGCCCAGGAAGCTGGGACTTTGACTGCCCCACTTTGTCTGCAGTGCCCTGTGGGTAGGGGTAGCTGGGTGTCATGTCTCTCAAAAGGACTCACCTGGGACTGCAGTGGAGCCAGGCCATCCCACAGAGGCAGATGAGTAAAACCATGAAGCCAGAGAGGCCCAGGAAGATGTATAACTCAGGCTCCCCTGGGGTGAGGGGAAAGTCAGAAGAAGTTAGAGCATGCATGGGTAAGGCTGGGTCTCCTCCCTCAGACCAGGGATCCCTATCTACTCTCAAAATCAGGATCTTTTGAGTGGGGCACCCTTCCAATAGTCCCTCTTCCCAGCACCCCCTCTCCTTACCCGAGGCCAAGGTTGTCAGGGTGAGGCTTGTACTGTTGGTGGCCCCGACCTGGTTGGCGGCCATGAGGTGGATGTGATACAAACTGGCGGGCTCCAGGCCACGGAGGACAAAGCCATGGGAGGAGGCATTCAGGGTGGTGGCTGAGGGTGGGGCATGCTGTCAGTCTGGGTTGGGGTGCAGAAGCAGCCTCCATGGCTGCTGAGCACCCCCTCCTGGGCCTTCCAGGGCTGTGGGGAGCTGAGCATAGACTCACAGAAGGACTGGTCCTGAGCGTTGGTCCAGAAGATGGTATAGTGGGTGAGTGGGCTCTTCCCCAACTCAGGGGGCTCCGGCACCCACTCCAGCTGCGCCCAGGTCTTGCCAATGTGCTTCAGATGCAGCTTTGGGGCACGGGAGGGGGCTGTGGGAAGAGAGTACAGGGGCTGAAGGGAGTGGGGCAGGGCAGAGAGCTCCATGGGACGCCTGGGGGTCCCTGGACCCAGGAACCGGGATGGACACACTGGGGTGGGTGAGAAAAGAGAATCCAAGGGGACTTCTATCCAAGTCTCATCTTCTCAGGGATTTTATTGGATTTCTGCCCACTGCCAATAAGTGTCAGAGCCAGGATTCGAACCCAGTTCTGTCCGATTCTAAATCCTCACTCCCTGATTTCTGCCAGGCTTGATTTTGTCTGATTTAACATCTGATTTCTGCCAATTTATGGCATTTTATGATTTCTCTGAATTTATGCAGGTCCTCTGTCCAATTTTTTTTTTTTTTGTGTGTGTGGTACTGGGGATTGAACCTAGGGGCATTCTACCTCCGAGCTACACTCCTAGCCCTAATTTTTAGTTTTATTTTGAAACAGGGTCTCACTAGGTTGATGAGAGTCTCATTACTTGCTTAGGCTGTCCTTGAACCTGCGGTCCTCCTGTCTATCTCCCAAATCCTGGGATTATAGGCATTGCCACCACACCTGGCTTCCTCTGTCTAATTTTTATCAGATGTGGCACCTTACCTACCTTCCTACCTTCCTTCTTTCCCTCCCTCTCTCCCTCCCTCCCTCCCTCCCTCCTTCCTTCCTTCCTTCCTCCTTCTCCTCCTCCTCCTCCTCCTCCTCCTCCTCCTCCTCCTCCTTCTCTTCTTCCCCCACCCTTCTTCTTTTGTGGTACTGGGGATTGAACCCAGGGGCATTCTACCTCTGAGCTACACCCCCAGCCCTATTTTGTTTCTTATTTTGAAACAGAGTCTTGCTAAATTGCTGAGGGCCTCGCCAAGTTGCGGAGGCCTCTGGTCTCAGTCTCCCAAGTACTGGGATTACAGGCGTGCGCCACCACGCCCGGCTTGTGGCACTTGCTTTCTCTTGGGGCCATGGATCAAATTTGAGAGACTTGCCTCTGAATTCTACCAAATTCACTGCCCAATTTCTATCAACCCGCCACTTGATTTCATCCAGCTGCAGGGATCCAGTGTAAGTCAGGAGTAATCTTAGGACTGGGAACGACCCTCTCCAGGGACAGAAGTAGGGGAAGAAGAAAGTGGTCACTCATATTCCTGATGCCAGGGCCCAGGTAGGCCTCGGGGAAGAGAGGAGAGGATTCTGGAAAAGGGCCTGAGGGCTGACGAACCCATCTCTTGGGAGTAGGCGAAGACTTGCTTGGAGGGTCCCATGGCGCCCTGGTACAGGGGTGTCACAGTGATCTCATACAGCTGAAAGGGCCTGATGTTCTCTGTAGAGAGGAAATGTGATAGATACTCTGGTTGGAGGTTGACCTCTGCGGATGATCAGCAGCTGACCTCAGGCCTCTGGTGAGGGCTAACTTGGCCTCCCGAAGCCGCCGAGGTTACAATGCAGGGCTAGCCTCTGCAATCTCTTCTTCAGATCATTTGACTGGGATAGGGAGGAGAAGTGGAAGAGAGAGCGAGAAGGGTGGCAGGGTCAGGGCTGTAGAAAGAGACTATCAGGTCGGACTATAGAAGAGCTTCCCGATTGTGAGGACAGGAGATGAGAACTGTGAAGGCTCAGGAAAGGCTGGGGACTCTCCTCTCTACAGTGATTCAGGCTGGGCCTTTGACTGTCAGACAAGCAACACCTCCCGCTCCCCGCCCCGCCACCCCCCTCAAGGCCCGCCCTTGCCCTGTCCATGTCTGCCACCTATCCCGCCCAGGCCCTTCTCACCCTGCAGCAGAATTCCCGCGAGGCTCCCGTTGTGTTCCAACCTCCAGGTCTTGTTGCCGCTGGGGCTAGGGGGACCCAGGCCCCACTCAATCACATAGCCCTGAGGACGAGGGCTGGGGGGCTCCCAGCTCACCCAGAGGCTGTGAGGGTCTCGGGCGGTGGCCTGGAGTCTGGTCAGGGGTGGGCCTGGAGACAGAGTGGGACATGGTGGAATGAAGGTGGAAAGAACACAGGCCACGGAATCAGAAGCCTGGGTTCGAATCCCGGCTTTAATTCCTACAGTCTGGGTGACCTTGGGCAGGTCAACCTCTGACCCTCAGTTTCCTCATCTGTAAAGTGGAAATAATGATAAAAGTTCCCACCTCATAGGGTCTAGATGCAGATTAAATGGGATGGTACACAGAAGGAACACAGCATAGCACGAAGCATAGACATTATATAGTTCCTGTTCTGTGCCGCACATAGTCTTTTTTTTTCCAATAATTTTTTTTGGTACTGGGGATTGAACCCAGGAGCATTCTACCTTCAAGTTACACTCCCAGCCCTTTTTATTTTTTATTTTGAAACAGGATCTCACTAAGTTGCTGGGGGTCTTGCTAAGTTACCGAGGCTGTCCTCAAGCCTGCGATCCTCCTGTCTCAGCCTCCCAAGTACTGGGATTACAGGCATGTGCCACTGTGCCCTGTCAGGCATAGTCCTTGATATATGTGAATTCACTGGGTCCTATAACAGTCACACCAGGGAGGTACTACTATTGTCCCCATTTTATCAATGAAAAAAAATGAGAGACACAGAGAGGTTGAATAATTTATCAAAGGTCACACAGCTCTAAGTGGGAATCTTAACTGTTATTGTTAGTGTGATTATGAGTCCCCCCTTATGGGGACCCATGTTTAGGGATGCTGAGGATGGTGGTGGGTGATCCTTTAAGGGGGAGCAGTACACTAACGGATCTTGTTCTAGCTGTAACAGCTCAGGGCTTTATCTGTCAGCTCTCTGGGCAGAATGGACTGTGCGTGTGCACACATGCATACTTGTGCATACAGACACCATCACCAGCTTAATGTGGTTCTGGTTAATGATAATAATAGTAGCTAAGCGTATTGTGCAGTTGCTCTGTGTCAGCAGCCCTCAGGAGGCACATTTCACCCTCATTTGCTAGATCTCTGGTAGACAGAGGCCAGGCAGGGAAGTCACCTGCCCAGGTCACACTGTGAGCGAGTGATAGGACCAGCTTTGAACTCAGGCAGCCCAGCCTCCGAATTTACCCCCATGTTCTCCTGGCTGCTATCCCCTTTACCTGTGCTCTCCAAGAAGACCACTGGGGTGGGACGAGAGGTCCCGGCTGTGTTATAGGCGGCCAGGGTCACCTGCTGGGCTTCCGGAGGCAGGTGGAAGGTACAGCTAAGCTCCGTGGTGTTGCAGAGGGGCAGGGCTGCCCCCGCCCAGCCTGAGGGTGTCCAGGAGAGCAGGTACCCTTGGATCTGCCCGCTGTCTTCCTCCAGGGGTGTTGGCTGTGGCAGGCAGGGGAGGAAAATGCTAAGGGGGATGTACAGCTCATCGTGAGTGGGGAAGAGCCTCTGGGTAAGGTGGACAGGTCATTGGAACTGGGACCCTCACACTGGGAGCCAGGCTTCTCCCTCTGTTTTCTTGAGCCAGGTTTTAGAAGGGAGGAAGGGGGAAGCCAGCCAGTGCACACAGTGGGGCACTTCATTATTCACTGAATGAACCTTTTGGGGCATAGGTGAGTCCTGCATTGCAGCGCCTCTGAAAGGTCACCTCTCAGCTTCCCAGGCACATGCAAAGCATGTGCAAGTAACATAAGATGCATCTGAGCCTCCCAGACCTGTTGGAGTCCTGAGCCCCGGCTACGGGGGTCTGCCTGGGCTGGAGGTGGTCTCAGGGGTGGAGGGATGGCCTTCAGAGAGAGTCACCTTCCAGAATAGCTGCATGCCCACCGTCCCTGGGTCCAGCCGCCTCTGCCGCCACCACATGTCCAGCTTGACCATGGGGACTGTGGATGGAGCGAGAAGAGAGGGTCTCGTTGGGGAGGATCCTAGCGTCTCGACTGGGTTCTGATGGCTGCTCCCTGCCCTGCATCTCCCACTTACCCCGTTCAGCAGTTCTCAGCTCCAGGCTGGGGCTCCAGTTGCTCCAGAGGCCAGGCAGGGGGGAGCGGACGCAGCGCATCTGCAGGGCATAGGTGGTGGCCGGAAGGAGCCCGCAGAGCTCATAGTCGAGGATGCTGGAGGGCAGGGTTGCCACCTGGTGGAGGGCGTGACTCTGAGCCTGAATCTCTGGGCCCTCCCCGCCGTCCCCCTCCTTAAGCCCTCAGGTTAGCCTCGGCCTCACCCACGTCCAGTTGGCTTCTCCAAGCTGTGGCCGGTAGCGCAGCTCGCACTTTTGTTCTATAAACAGGCCTGGCTTCCAGGGCTCCCACTGCAGCCACACGCAGTCTGGCTGGGGTTGGGCCAGGGTGCGCAGCGTGGGGGGCTCCAGCTTCACTGCAAGGAGCGGGGTTGTCAGAACCCTCCTGCCCCACCCCGAGGCCTCTGCCTTAGATCCCTCTCATCTCCCTGTCTGGGGTTCCATTTTTTTATTGTATGAGGGATTGAACCCAGGGGCACTGTACCTCTGAGCTACACCCCTCAGCCCCCTTTTTTTATTCTGAAACAGGGCCTTGCTAAGTTGCTGAGAGTCTTGCTAAATGGTTGAGGCCAGCCTTGAATTTGTGATCCTCCTGTTTCAGCCTCCCAAGTACTGGGATTACAGGTGAGCGCCACCATGCCAGGCACTGAGGGCAGGATTTTTGATGTTTTGTTCACTATTGTATTCCCAGGACCTAGAACAGTGCCCAGTACACAGCGGGCACTTCAAGAAATTGGCCAAGGCCAGACATGGTAGTACACGCTTGTAATTCGATTACTTGGGAGACTGAGACAGGAGGATTGCAGGTTCAAGGCCAGCTTCAGTAAATTAGCAAGGCTCTCAGCAATTTAGTGAGATCCTGCTTCCAAATAAAAAATAAAATTGGTCAGGGGTTGTAGCTTGGAGGTAGAATGCCCCTGGGTTCAATCACCAGCACAACATACACACACACACACACACACACACACACACATACACACACACACATACACACACTTGGTTGAAAGAGTGTCAGGTAAGGTGGCACATATCTGTAATCCCAGGTGCTTTGGAGCCTGAGGCAGGAGGATTGCGAGTTCAAGGCCAGCCTGGGCAACTTAGTGAGACTCTGACTCAAAAAAAAAAGATGGTGGCCGGGCGTGGTGGCGCACGCTTGTAATCCCAGTACTTTGGGAGGCGGAGACTGGAGGATCAGGGTTCACGGCCAGCCTCAGCTCGTATGCGCGCATGCGCACACGCGAGCATTCTCTCTCTCTCTCTCCCTCCCTGTCTCTCTCTCTCTCTCTCTCTCTCTCT
>PVJS01023035.1:16516-26516 GCA_004027185.1 Glis glis | reverse complement strand
TTTTTTTTTTTGCGGTACCGGGGATTGAACCCAGGGGTGTTCTACCTCCACGCTACACCCCTGGACCTATTTTTTATACTTTATTTTGAAACCGGGTCTCACCAAGTTGCGGAGGGCCTCACTAAGTAGAGAGGGAGAGAGAGAGAGCGAGCTGAGGCTGGCCGCGAACCCGGATCCTCCGGTCTCTGCCTCCCAAAGTACTGGGATTACAAGCGTGCGCCACCACGCCCGGCACGTCGTCCCATCTTTATTCCCACTTCGCTGTCTGTGTGTGAGTCCTCATCAATTCTCACTGGAGCCATCAGTAAGAAAACTCTTGGCTTACCAACTTTTTCTTCCTGGCGCCAGTCTGTCCCCTTCCCTAAGCAAGTGATATTTATGAAACCCTTAAAGAAATATGGAGGGAAGCAGAGCTCTGGCCTTTTTCTGTCCTTTTCTCACTTGAACTCTTCAGAGTCTCCCCTTTATCTTTTCCTCTTTATCTTTTCCTCTTTATGTCCTTGTTGAACGACTGCTCAACCATCAAGAGAGAATTCCTCTGTTACCTACTCTGGGAAGCCAAAGGCACCTATCCTCTCCCGCTCTCTGACACTTCTCATTGGTAGCCTTTTTTTTTGTATTGGAAATTGAATTAAAGGGTATTCTACCTCTGAACGACACCCCCAGCCCTATTTTATTTTTTATTTTGAAGCAGGTGTCACTAAGTTGGTGAGAGCCTCGCTAAATTGCTGAGGCTGACCTTTAAACCTGTGATCCTCCTGTCTCAGCCTCTCAACCACTGGGATTACAGGAGTGCGCCACCATGTCCAGCTTTAGTAGCCTTTACAGAGAATGTTTCCTATGGTAATGTTTTGCTAGACTCTGAGCCCCTGAAGGACAAGAATCTTATCTTCATACTCTACCAGGATCCCAATGTATGGGACAGATTAATTTCCGTGCATCCAATAGGGTACTAGTTCTGTAGTTACTTTAGGAGAAATGAGAAAATGTCCACCCAGGTCAGGTTCTGATGTTGAGGAACCCAACTGAGAAAGGCTGTGAAGGGTGGTGCATGGTCTTCCCACAAGTATCAATCCCAACCGCAGGTTTGCCTTGATTCTTGGCTGTCTCCTGGCTCCAAAACACATATTTTGTAGAAACATATTTCCTTAATAAAAATATCTTTAATGAGCCAGGTGTGGTGGCGCATGCCTGTAATCCCAGTACTTGGGAGGCCGAGACTAGAGGATCACAGGTTCAAAGCCAGGGCAATTTAGTGAGGCCCTTAGCGATTTAATGAGACTGTTTCCAGATAAAAAATAAAATAGGGCTGGGAGTGTAGCTTAGAGGTACAATATCCCTGGATTCAATCCCCAGTGCCACAAAATATAGATAGGTAGATCGATAGATCGATCGATCGATAGATAGATAGATAATCTTCAATGAAAGATGGGTATATTAGTTCATTACCACAGAAAATAACTGAAATTAACTACAACCTCTCCCAACTTCTGTCAGCTCCCAGCGTTCCTAGACCGTGGCGTCTCTGTCTCCATCTCCACGTGATCTTCTTCCCTGTGTCTCAGTGTCCCTCTCCTTCCCCTTCTAAAGACACTGGTCACCCCACCCCAAATCCAGGATAATCTCAGCTAGAGATCCTAGTTTACTAGAGCTGCAAAGACCCTGTTTTGAAATAAAGTCGCAGTGGTGGGTACTGTGGGTTAAAGTTTGGACACAATGCAGCCCACTCCACGTGAGGATAGCTATGTCCCTGCCCTTCACCTGAACTGACTCAGCAAACTGGTTGTAACCTTCAGTTATGTGCATTTATTCATATAAGTTAATTGAGGACCCCCCCATCAAGAGGGAGAAAAGGCCACTTAATTATCCATCTGTCTTTCTTTCCATGACAAACTTACTAAACTCCCTTCAGCTGGACCGCCCCTTCCACAATTATCATTAAATAATAAAGCCTTGCTGGGTGTGGTGGTGCACACCTGTAACCCCAATAGGTGGGAGGCAGAGACAAGAGGATTGCAGGTTGGAGGCCAGCTTCAGCAACATAGCAAAACCCTCAACTACTTATCAAGACCCCTTTTCAAAATAAAAAGGACTGAGGTACAGCTTCGAGGTAGAGTGCCCCTGTATTCAATCCCCAGTACCAACAACAACAATAATAAAGCCTAGCCCCCAATACACATCCTTTAGATTTTAAAACATTCCCTGGATCTAAAACTTTAAAAGTGAAAATGGATATTTAAATTTAGAAATACTTCAAGTTCACATGCTCGCACACACCATGGAAAATACCACAAGCAACTGTCTCTGTATAGTTAGAAAGACCACAAATACTTTTTGTTTTAATTTTCAGCATTGTCTACATTTTCCCAATGAACATGTTTTACTTTTGTGATTAGAAGAAGAAATGTCTTTAAAACACAGTTTTATTTTGTTTTGTTTTGGACTGGGGATTGAACCCAGAGGTCCTCTACATCTGAGCTACACTCCCAGTCCTTTTTAATTTTTTTATTTTGAAACAGGGTCTCTCTAAGCTGCTGAGGCTGGCCTTGAACCTGCAACCCTCCTGTCTCAGCTTCTTAAGTACTGGGATTACAGTTGTATGCCACTACCCCCCAGCAAAACATGGGTAGTTTCAATGAGGTTTTTGATAAATTGCCCAGGACCATTTGTATTTTTGAAAAAAAACGAGATGAGTAGTTTGATTGGGATTCCAGGAACAGGCTACTTACTGATGGTTTTGTGTACAATTCAGACTCGACTTAGGTTTGGGAGTGATGTTAACATTGTTAATTATTCAGGACTTTATCAGACTTTCGTTGCAGTGGAAATTGAAATCCAGTCTCCACCAGGGAGGTTTCCCCGGCGCCTCTCCCTTTGCCATGTGGCATAACAAGACATCCATACTGACGCCTTTCTTGGTCTGTCTGGGCCCGGTCCAGAATTTACCCTGTGGTCCCTCACCAGCAGCACCGCTCGGCTTTGGCAGGCGTCCGTGTGTCTAGTGTGTGAGTGACTTTGAGGCTGGCCTGTCACAAGGATGGCGTGTCATGAAGATGGCACACACTGCCATCACCCCAGCCCCTGGGAGCCACAGCGGAGCAGTAGGCACTGATGAGCTGTTTCGCTATTGAATGCAATTTGCTCCCGGGGAATTTCCCTATTTTGGCTTCTAATATGTTGATGAATTATTGAAATTTCAATTACTTTGGGTTCCTGAGTTAGTAGGGTGGAGACATCCCAGACATTTAGTATGAGAAACCTCCCAAAGGCTTTTAGAGAAGAGGGCTGTGTTCCTGTTCTCTGTCCTTGCCTGGAAAGGCTTTGGTGGCGGTGCTGGCATGGGTGTGGCTCCACACTGTCGGTCTGTGAAACTGATGTGTTTTATGGCCTTGGGAGTCCCTAGGGTGATTGTGGTCCCCTGAACGGTGGTGGCACCATCTTTTTTTTTTTTTTTTTGCGGTACCGGGGATTGAACCCAGGGACGTTCTACCTCCGCGCCACACCCCCGGCCCTATTTTTTATACTTTATTTTGAAACCAGGTCTCACGAAGTTGCGGAGGGCCTCACTAAGGAGAAAGAGAGAGAGAGAGAGAGAGAGAGAGAGAGAGCGAGAGCTGAGGCTGGCGGCCAGTGGCAGCATCTTTTGGAAACTCACTAGATATGCAGATTCCTAGCTTCATCCAGAGCCACTAAATCTGAACCCCTGGCAGTGGGCTCTGTGTTTAACGAGCCCTCCAGGGATTCTAGGTACACCGTGGAGTTTGGAAGCCTTTCCTTAAATGTCCTAGGGCTTGTTCTTCCCGGCAGGTCTGGTGCCCATTCATTCATGATGGCGTTTAGGTGTTGTGGTCAGTTTGCCCTTTAAGATAGACATTGTACCCTGAATGGTGAAGGTGTGATCGAGGTTATCAGAAAGACTAATTTCTAGCACCTGTCCGCACTTATTTGGAATGCTTCTCTCCTTGGAAGTCACAGAGCCGTAACCGTAAAGAAGCAGGGCATTTAAATTCTGTGTAGGGAAATGCGTGTCTTAAATGTAACTCAGAGAGCCCCATGATTCTTCTTTATGAAGAAGGGCTCTCTAGCTGTTCCCTCCCACTCTTCCAGGGACGATCCCGCCCTCACCTCGTCTCAGCCTGACCCCTGCAATGCAGGATCACTTCTAAACCACACACCCCAGATAACTCACAGCGCTTCAGTCACTGCACATCACCAGACACCTGAGCCTGTGCGAGCTGTGGTCCCCTCACCCCCGTCCCCACCATGCCACCGCCAAAGCCAGCCCCCTACTCGATAGCACTCACGTGCACCTGAGTCCTGAGTATTTGTCTCTTTCCTCCTCTTGGCTCTGAGTTCCATGAGAGTGGAGATTTCATCATTTCATCCCGGGTCCTCCGTCTGCAGGGCCTAGTGCAGCATCAGACACTTGAGGCTGCGTGAATAAACATTCCTTAAAGGTGGGCATCCTTCCTCTGCTACAAGCTTCCAGCACCTTAGGTATCAGGGCCTCCTCATGCTTATGACAGATGACTGTCAGTGGCAGGTCCATTTAAGGATACAGTGACTTACAGGACTCGACTAATTTAGCACGATCCCTTAATGCAAACAACGCCTTGCCGTTGCACAGCTAGCTCCTTTGCTCTTTGACCCGGACAACCGCCCACCCTGTCTAAAGGCATTATGGTTTCAGGTTCGAGAGCTTCAGACGCGACTACAGAGCGTGCAGGCCACCGGTCCCTCCAGCCCGGGCCGCCTCACCCCTGCCAACCGCCCAGTTAACCCCAGCACGGGAGAGCTGAGCACCAGCAGCAGCAGCAACGACATTCCCATCGCCAAGGTGAGCCCCTGGGGATGGGGCTGATGGGCAGGGACCCCTCCATTATCCGAAAGCACCATCCACCTCCCAGCACCACTGTGCAGGCAGGCCCTGCCCAAGGGCTTCCCCCTGGGACTCTGCGCAGACCTCCCACGCTGAGCTGCAGGGAGAGATAACCGCTAATAGCTTTAAGTCTCTTTCGGCTACAACCTGGACACTAGCTCTCATTAATCAGCCAGCTGGAGAATGTCACAGCTGACAAGTCATTGTGGAGAGTGAGACATTTTGTCAAGTGCTACAATACTTCCTGGTGGATGGATATTTGCTCTAAAGGGCTACGGTTCAGCCCGGCGGGGACCCTGAGTAATGAGCCAATAATCTGCTGATTCTCAGCACTGACAGCTCCGCCAGCCAAAAAAAAAAATTATGGTGGGCTGGCTGCGGTGGCCCTGCCTAGTCCCTGCCACAGCCCCCGATCCTCTGTTGAGTCTGCCACAGAGACTGTTCAAATGAAGCATGTCCTCTTGCCTGGTATCCCTACTAGTCTCCCTAGAAAAAAATCCTCAGCTATCAACGTCAGTAGTCAGGTAAAACCATTGTTTCTCAGCCAGAAGTAGTTTTGTCCCTGGGGGTCATTTTGGTTGGTCACAGCAGGAGTGCTACTGGCATCTTGTGGGTGAGACCAGAGGTGCTGAATATCCTGAGATGTACAAAACAGCCCCCACAACACATTTTCTGATCCAAAATGCCAGTAGTTCTGAGGTCAGGAGCCCTGGGGTTAAACTGCTGGGAGAAGAATTAGACAAGTGAGTTGTTTTTCTGATATGAATTAATCAGTTTAATGGACATGGTTAAACCATGGCCTTAGCTGGGCATGGTGGCACATGCCTATAATCATAGTACTTGGGAGGCTGAGACAGGAGGATGACAGGTTGAAGGACAGTGCGTGATAACCCAATGAGACCCTGTTTTAAAATAACATAAAAAGGGCTTGGGGTGTAGCTCAGTGGTAGAACCCTCAGGTTTAGTCCCCAGTGCCACCCTCCCCCCAAAAAAACACACACACTTAAAAAAACAAAAACCCATAGTCTGTGTAAGCATGGCCTTGATAGTTTTGGGAGTGGCGTGTACTTTGCTGATAAATATTTTCTTTTTAAGATTGCTGAGAGGGTGAAGCTATCAAAGACAAGGTCCGAGTCCTCCTCGTCTGATCGGCCAGTCCTGGGCTCAGAAATCAGTAGCATCGGGGTGAGTGTTGATGAGAAGCAAGGGAAGAAGACGCCGGAGGCAGCCACACAGACAGTGGCTTCTAGATGACAGAAGAACTTCAGACATCTCCCTCCAATAAGCCAGTTAATTATAATAATACATCATGCCGGATTTCTTTCCACAGGGTCAAATAAAAATGTGGGTTCCACATAGTAAATTATTCCGTAAGCTTTCGGGGATTTTTTTGGTTCCTTTTTGGAACCATTCAGAAAGCAATACTTGGGTCTAGTTCCTGCTGATGTTGATGAAAGTCTTGAAGTATCTGTTTTCTATCGCCCTGGCCCCCAGAGACCAAGGGAGTCATGAAGCTCTAAAAGAACTGTGCCTTTTGCACAGCCCTCTTGAAAGGGACTGTGCTGTCCTCTGAGGATGAAGGCGGCCTTTGAAGTCTAGTCCAGTGCTAGGAAGGAGCAGCACCTGCCTGCCCCCCCCCAGCTTCCATTTGAGGAGCCCGCGAGCCCCCCGGGTGTGAGAGCTGAGGATGGTGACGGGAGTCTTTGCACTTCCTTAAGGGATATCTTTTAGGATTGGGCATGAGACTGGGAGAGCTAAGTATGTGATCCTCAGAAAGGGCCTGAGAAGCACTTGTTTATAAATATACTTTTAAAGCCGGGCGTGGTGGCGCACGCTTGTAATCCCAGTACTTTGGGAGGCGGAGACCGGAGGATCCCGGTTCGCGGCCAGCCTCAGCTCTCTGTCTCTCTCTCTCTCTCTCTCTCTCTCTCCCCCCCCTCTCTCTCTCTCTCTCTCTCTCTCTCTCTCTCTCTCTCTCTCTCTGTCTCTACTTAGTGAGGCCTCCGCAACTTCGTGAGACCTGGTTTCAAAATAAAGTATAAAAAAATAGGGCCGGGAGTATAGCGCAGAGGTAGAACGCCCATGGGTTCAATCCCCGGTACCGCAAAAAAAAAAAAAACTTTTATTGGTGCAATGTAATTATACATCATAGTGAGCTTCAAAGTGATACAAACGTACATACACACATCACTTGGTGTATTGCCCTTCATCTCCCTGCCCCTCCCCCTCCTCATACATGTTAACCTTATTTGAACTGTTGCCTTCCTCAGTCTTCACTTTTTCCCTTCCTTCCCCAACCCCCTCTACTATTCTACTCTCTTTTTCTCATTTGATTGAAGATCCTTTTGCTTCCTATTTTGTTCTAGCTTCCACATATGAGAGAAAACTGAGACTTTCTGGAGACTTTCTTTTTTGGTACTAGAGGTTGAACCCAGAGGCATTCTACCTCCGAGCTATGTCCCCAGCCCTTTTATTTTTTATTTTGAAACAGGGTCTTGCTAAGTTGCTGAGGGACCCTGCTAAGTTGCTGAGGCTAGTCTTGAACCTGCGATCCTCCTGTCTCAGCCTGCCAAGTACTAGAATTATAGGTATGCACCACTGCTCCCAGATTTCTGAGACTTTTAAGATCCTAATTTAGAATTTTGCACTGAGCAAAAATCGTTTGGGACTGGGACTATAGCTCAGTGCCAGAGTGCTTGCCTGGCATGTACAAGGCCCTGGGTTCGATCCTCAGTACCACACACACAAATATTTTTTAAAGTATGCATTCAGATTCCATACCAAAGCCAAATTGTGAAAATAAAGGAGTCAGCCTCTCTCTTTGGCTCCAGTAATCAGTGACAATGGCCTGGAGTGGCAGGGGAGGGATCATGATGGGGCAGGAAGCCCAAACTGTATTCAATATCTAGTATTTTAGGCACCCTAGAGAGACATGATCCTCATCCTTGCTGCCTAGTGGCACAAGCTTGGTGGATGCAGCTGTATTTTGTACTGTTGTATGTACTGCTGTTGTGTGTACTGCGTTCGTCCCAGTTAGCTTTCTGTGCTAGATTGTATCATATGAACTGAGACCCCTCAGGGTAACCATCTCCTGGTGCCAGGTTCTCAAGGCATCTTAGCTTTAAATTGTGGTGTGTGCAGCGCGTGCCTGGGACGCGAAGTGACACTCACCAGCGGGGAATTAATGTTTACTTGCACAGGTGTCCAGCAGCGTGGCGGAACACCTGGCCCACTCGCTTCAGGACTGCTCCAACATCCAGGAGATTTTCCAGACACTCTACTCACACGGATCTGCCATCTCTGAAAGCAAGATTAGAGAGTTCGAGGTGGAAACTGAGCGGTTGAATAGGTAAGAAGCAATCCTACGTATTTTCCTGGGGGACAGGACTTGCTCCTCCCCTCCCTATCCAAAGGTTCCTTCAAGTTGGCTTGTGAACTGTGACCTGGAGTGTGGCTGTCAGGCCGGGGGGTGGGTGGAGGGAGGCTTGCTCGCTCAGTCGGGGTCCCCTTTGCGGGGGTGTGCCTGCACCCACACGGGGCCTCATGCTTGGGTTTCACACTTGCCTCGCTGCTCCGTTGTCACCATTTACTTGCTTAATCATTTATGAACAAGGGGCTCTGCCTTTTCATTTTACTCCGGACCTTGCAAATTCCATAGCAAGACTGAGAGCAGCGCAGAGAGAGTGGCAAGTAGGTCAGGGATGGCTGCCAAGTGTGCAGCCCTGTGCCGCAGGGAGCCACCGAGGGAAGTCCTGGAATGTTGAGTCAGCGTCCCAGGGGCGCCTGGAGCTACCAGAAGGCAGCAGAGGCAATGCAATGGAGTTGTGCCTGGCGTCCGGTCTAACACCCCTGCTCTTAATGAGGGGTGCCTGATTTTATTTATCTGGTTTGCCGGAGTGCTGATCCTGAGTGCCTACGTCTTATTCTAACTGTCCTACTGAATAAATTGACCATCTATCTGGTTGCAATTGATCTTCCCAATTCTCATGACGGAGATAGTGCAAGTTTGCCCTCCTGCCTCTTAGCAAAGACTGGCTGTGTGTCATCCCAGTGAGGGGGGAGCTGCTAAAATAGCAAGGGAGAAGGACCAGGGCCAAGCTGTGCTGACCACTGTGACTCACACGCGGGCCTGTGGTGGCAGAGTGGACTGCTGGGCCACATCCAAGTGTGGTGTGGCTGCCTCAACCCACCAGTCATTAGTGGGAGTTCACAGTAAGAACTTGGAAAGCTGATGCTAACCGGGAAGAAATGTGGATACCATTCCCATCCACTGTTGTTTGGTTCCATCCCTCTGTGTACGGCAAAACTGAATCAATTAAATGGTCATGGCAGTCCTTCCCGATTTGATGCTGTTTAATAGAGTTCTAGAGAACTAAGGAAATGTGGCCATCTAGGTCATTTTAAATCTTGAAATTAAATGGTTTCCTTTATTAAATCCTCAATACTTAGCTGCGACAATCCTAATGATTACAGCAGCCCGGCAGAAGCAGGCTTCCTGGTATCGCGGGTCTGGGAGTGCTTGACAGTTGAATCTGATGTGTCCTTTGCAATGTAATGAAGCCACCTGCCTTCAGGGAGCCCTCTGTTTAGTGAGGATCTGCTCCTAACTGACTCTGGAATTTAACAAGCCTGTTTTGTGACTGAACTTGGGGGATGTTCCTTTCTCTTCAATTATGTGCACCCAGGAGAGGCCAAAGGAGAAGGAAATATCTGGTATTTGTAGCTCACATTACTATGGTGTTTAACAATTTACAGACAACTACTTAATCTTCAACTTGTGAGAGCAAAGAGAGTCTCATTTTGCAAATGAGAAAGCAAAGGCTTTGAAGTTGAAAATTGAGTGACTTGCCTTCAATCCAGAGGCAGAATTCCAGCCCCTGCCCTTTGACCTCTCCTCCTCATTTAACATTGGTGGTGTATACCTACTATGTGCTGGGCTATTTGGCAGGCAAAGCAAAGTAAAATGGACAAGATCCCTGCTCTTGTGGAGTTTATATTCAGTTAGAGGAGAGAGGAAAAAACAAATAAGGAAGCTCCTAGTGATACATAAATAGAGTACAACAGAAAAACAGGGAAATTTCCTTCCTTCCTTCCTTCCTTCCTTCCTTCCTTCCTTCCTTC
>PVJS01023035.1:0-16416 GCA_004027185.1 Glis glis | reverse complement strand
TATTCAGGAAAGGTGTCTCTGAAGAGGTTTACACTGAAACTGTAATGGATAAAAGGCACAGCCATGTGACAAGTCAAGCAGATTCTTATGGGCCAACTTAACAACCTCAAGGCTAGAAAGAAGTTGGCATGAAGGAGGGGATGCCGAAAGGCCGGTAGAACTGAACTAGATGAGGGAAAGGAGGAGTTATGGGAGATGAGTTGGCTGACGGCAGGGTAGGGGCTGGCTTGGGTATGGTATTTGAGGCAAATTTTACTCTCAAAAGTCATTGGAGGTTGTTAGGTTTTGCTGTGGCCTGTAATCCCATACTTGGGAGGCTGAGACAAGAGGATCACAGGTTTGAGACCAGCCTCAACAACTTAGCAAGACCCTCGGAAACTTAGCAAGATCCTGTTTCAAAATAAAAATTTTTACAATGGGCTAGGGGTGTAGTTCTGAGGTGGAATGCCTCTGGGTTTGATCCCCAGTACAAAACAAAACAGAAAAAAATGAAAGAGAAAAAAGAAGGATCACTCAGAGGTGAAGAATGGAAAGGGTGGAAAAGAGTGGAACCAGAGAGAGGGTTGCAGTGGGCCGGGGCGACTGCGCTGGGCGCTGGGGTCCAGATGTGTGTGGCACAAACATTAATGGAAACCCTAGTCAGATTAGGTGTAGATGTAAGAAAAAGGGGTGGTCTCAAAGATGCTTGGGTATCTACTTGTGGGGGAATGGTGGTAGCATTTACTGAGATGGAGAAGGTGGAAAAGGAAAAGTTTGGGGATCAAGAGTTCCCTCTTGGAATATTAAATTGGAGGCAGCTGCACCCCTCACAGGACACTGTAGGAAGCAGCTGGATGTCTGGGATACAGAGGTTGGGAGCCATGGGGACATACATTCTCTTAGGGTCATGGACTGAATGAAATCGCCCCTGGGGAAAGAGTGTTAACAAACGAGGCAGCCCTGGGCCGAGCCCTGGAGGAGCGTCAACCCTCACAGCTGTAATAGAGAATAAGGAGGCTGAGAAGAAATGGCCTCTACTACAGGAAGAAAGTTGGTAGAGGCGCAATGACCGACGTGAAGGGCGCACCCTGAGAAGGAGCATTTTGACCGTGGCTACATGGCGCTCTGTGAGCTGAATAAATGTCTTCATCTAATTAACGGGGACTGAATGTACCCTGGAGTCCTAAACAAGAGAGCATGGGCTGTTTCAAGAAATCTTAACACAAACAGGGGCAGAAAAGTTTGTTCTTGTAACATTTTCCCTTGAATCGATCTTGGAGCCCAAACTTGGTCTTAGTTATGTGCTCCCCGGGCGTCTCCCAGGTAGGTAAGTGTCTCTACATTCTGCTGCCAGATATATGATTCTAAGATCTGTGCTCCAGGCAAATAGCTCCCACACCCCTTAACACCTCAAAAGTTACTCACATTCTGTGGGTGTGGAGCCCTCTGTCTCTTTAAGACTTGGTGCTCTGAGTACTACAAATGGGCATGTTTAGTGGGAAACAATCATCATGCCTAGAGCATCAGTATTCTAAGAAAACGGAGAAGACGAACGTTTTATGTTTTTGATTTGCTTTCTGAATTTGCCATAAACTCATTTGCCCCAAGTATACATTTCTGAATGTGAGGAAACTTCCAGATTTCACTGCTGGTCCTGCCAGGAGTTAGAGTTGCTGGACTGTGCAACCTGGAGGAGCTTTGGACACCATGCACGGTTTCCGGTCCCTTTTCCAGTCAGGGGCCCTGGGGGCGGTTCCTTGTTCGCTCACTGAGTTCGTCTGTTGTTTCTGTGGTGTAATGTTGAGAGTAGGATTGGGGCTAAGCTGCCTGGTTCAAATCCCAGGGTTAGGTTCTTAGCCTTTCTAGGCCTCTATCTCCTCTTTGGACAGATGAGGAAACTGATACTTAATTCAGCAGGTTGCCGGGAGTATGACTTAGCAGAGGCTCAGCAGATAGTACGATGCCACAATTCATTTGTCCCGTGCAGGTGACTTGCTGACGCACGCCAGGGGAGCTACACTCTTGAGGGCCTTGTTACCTTCCTTGATATAGCTCCAGAGCCCCGCATGGTACTTGGCACATGGTACCTGTGTAGCACAGCAGGATGGCAACTAACCAGGGTCTTATTTTTTTATTTCTAATTCACATTTTACTTTTTTTTTTTTGTACTGGGTAATTGAACCCAGGGGCATTCTACCTCCAAGCTACACTCCCAGCCCTTTTGTACTTTGAAACAGGATCTTGCCAAGTTGCTGAGGCTGGCCTTAAACCTACGATTCTCCTGCCTCAGCCTCCCAAGTACTGGGATTACAAGTGTGAGCCAGAGCTCCTGGTTCTTTTTATTTAGTGTCATTTCTTTAGTTACACTATGTCAGTTACATTTGCTAAAATATCTGACAAGCCCAAGCCCACATCTTTTTTTTTTTTTTTTGGTACTGGGGATTGAACCCAGGAATATTCTACCTCCGAGCTACACCCCCAGCCCTATTTTATTTTTATTTTGAAACAGGGTCTCACTAGGTTGACGAAAGTCTCGCTACTTGCTGAGGCTGTCCTCGAACCTGCGATCCACCTGTCTCAGGCTCCCAAGTACTGGGATGACAGGTATGTACCACTATGCCCAGCCCAAGCCCACATCTTCATAAGCATTTCCAGCCCGCATATGAGACAACTAAAATGTTGGCAAACGAATTGTAATCCTAACGTGAAGGCAATGTTTCTTTCTTGGTAGCCGTATCGAACACCTCAAATCCCAGAACGACCTCCTGACTATAACCCTGGAGGAGTGCAAGAGCAACGCCGAGAGGATGAGCATGCTGGTGGGGAAGTACGAGTCCAACTCCACAGCGCTGAGGCTGGCCCTGCAGTACAGGTGCGACACAGGAGCGCGGAAGACACACAGCCACATTTTTTTGCAGCCACTTTAATTTAGAAATGCATCCACAGTAGCTCTCTGCATAAAGGTAGAAACCCAGCTCTTAAAAGGTATGAGGGGTTTTGATCAGCAGATATTATCATGATACGTACCGAACATCATTTATTGCCCCGAGCCATTAAAACAATAAGGGTAATGAGTAAGTCAGCAGGCGTGCTTCTGCTATCATGGTCAACCCAAGTATTCCTTCATTCGTGCCATGTCAATCAAAATATTAGCTTGTGCATTACACATGCATTTGTTCTTTCCAGCGTTTATTTGTGGTTATAAATATTGCACATTATTGTACATCTAGTGCAATCTATTTCTTCAGTTTGTCGTAAGTTTTGTGTGTTTTGTTGTTGTTTGCGGTACTAAAGACTGAACCCAGGAGCATTCTACCACTAAGCTATACCCCCAGCCCTTTTTTATTTTGAGACAGGGTCTTGCTAAGTTGCCCAGGCTGGCCTCTAACTCATGATCCTCCTGCCTCAGCCTCCCCAGTAAGTGGGATTATAGGTGTGTGCCATCATGCCTGACTCAGTTTGTCATAGTTTGTGTGTGTGTGTGTGTGTGTGTGTGTGTGTGGTGCCAGGGATTGAACCCAGGGGCATTCTACCTCCGCGCTGCACCACCAGCCCTATTTTTTGTTCTTTATTTTGAAACAGGGTCAGAGGGCCTCACTAAGTAGCTGAGGCTGGCCGCGAACCCGGATCCTCCAGTCTCAGACTCCCAAGTACTGGGATTACAAGTGTGTGCCACCACGCCCAGCTGTCATAGTTTTTTAATGTAGCTTAATAATCTCCATTTATTTTGAATGACTGTATCACCTGCATAGTTTACATAGTTTACTTACTCATTTCTCTAAAAGACATTTAGACTTTTGTAGACTTTTGATATTAGAAATAATGCTATGGTGAATATTTTAATATAAATAAGATCTTCACACTTTTGGATATTTTCCTTCAGATAGTATCTCTGAAGCAAGAATTCTAGGTTAGAAGATTCAGATATTTTCATGGCTCTTCAGACATGCTGCCATTTTTCCCCATAAAAACAAGCTAGTTTAAATGCCTACAATTCATTCATGAGTGAACAAGCGGTATATGAATTATCCCGCTTTTCTTTCATGCTTTGGAATTCGTCCATTTTTTAATTCATGTTTGTTTAAAAGTACAAAACTATTCCTTGCTATCTTTATTGTTGATTTTATTAGTGTGACCACTTGAGCATACTTGCCAAGGTCTCAGGAGAGTTGACTGTACCTTACTTACTCTTAGCATCCTGTAGCAAGTTTAATGTTATTTTAAGAAACATTGTTTTTTATTCAGAAAACAACATCGACCCAACATAGAGACAAAAACCAGAGCACAATCATGCCGGTTTACAGGCACACTGAAGCAAGGGGCAATCTTCCTGCGGTAGCTCTTAACACAGGTTGTTCCTGCCCACAGTCTGCCTTTGGTCAGAGAGGGCTTCCTTCACGTGCGCACATCCTCACGGATAAAGAGCTGTCCCGGCACCTCGAGCCAGACACGTGGACTGCCCTTGCGAGGAGGAACTGCTAGCACCTCGCGCTAGTGATGTGGCCCTTTTCCTTAACTCTTAGCATGCCTGTAATTTGGGAGGCAAAGACAGGAGAATCACAAGTTTGAGGCCAGCTTAGCAAGACCCTGTTTCGAAAATAAAAAAATAGAAAAGGCTGGGGTTGTAGCTCAGTGGTAAAACGCCCCAGTTCAATCCCCAGGATAAATAAATAAACAAATAAACACAAATAAAGGATAATGAAAGCAAAGACAATCAAAAACAGATGAACTCTCAACTAAATGTTGACTCAAGCAACATTTTCCTGGCTTGGGAAGCTAATCAGCTATTTGCCTAAGGAGGAAATCTTGCTACCTCTGGCCTCTTGTCCTGTCCGTGTCACACATACGCTCTGCTTCCTGTCTGTTTGTGGGTCCACATGCATCTCAGGCCACAGGAGAAGGGCTGTTCTTCAATCTACCTTGTTTGCCCAATGAATGGTGGCCACAAAGAAGACAGACTGTTTTTCCTTTTCTTAAACTCTGCGAGAGATCCTGTAGACGCCTAAGAGTGTTCTGTGAGGCGTTTTTACAAGCATCTACCAGAACTTTCTGTCATGAGGGACCTGTTCTCCATCTGCGCTGACCCCTATACATGTGCTGCTGTGAACATGTGAAATCCGGCTTTAGTAGTGGAGAAACTCAATTTTTCATCTCATTTAACTTAAAACTTTTATAATTTAAATAGCTGCATGTAGCTTTGTGGCTACTAGTATAGTGCAGGTCTGGGTCAAAAATCATCTCCTTAGGAGTGTTGTTAGTTATTGGTTGACGTGCGACTGATTGTCACGTCATGGTTTTGTGGGTCAGGGAGGGCTGAGCTCGGTGGCTGTGGCCCCAGGTCTGTCAGGAGGTTCTGCTCAGGCTGTCAGCAGGTTCTGCTCAGGCTGTCAGCCAAGGCTGCCTCTTCTGAAACCTTCCCTGGGGCCGGAGGGAAGGGCACGGTGCCTCTGAGAAGACTCACCTGGCTATTGCCTGGAGGCCTCGGTTCTTCCCTGGCTGTTACCAGAAGCCTTAGTTCCTCACCACACAGGCTTCTCTAGAGCGCTGCTTAAGGGTGTTCAAGACGTGGCAGCCGACTCCTCTAGAGAGGATGATCTGAGAGAGACAAGGAAGTGGGAGAAGGTAGCCAAGATGGAAGTCACAGTGTTTTCAATAACCTAAATCAGGAGTGACACGCCACCATTTCTGCCACCTTCTATTAGTCACACAGACCAACCCCGGTACAGTATGGTCAGCAAGAGGGCATGGATACCAGGATGTGGGGGTTCAGTGGGGGCCACCTTGGAGGCTGACCATCACAGGTGTGTCCCATGTCCCTCTTAGCTGGGCACAACCAACATGGCTCTCCAACCATTATTGCTTCCCTTATATTTTTCTAGAACCTAGTTTAAAACAAAACCAAACCAGGCCAGCATAATAGAGCAAGCCACTGGCTTTGTCCAGGGAATGTTCCTGGATGGTCTCCTCACTTATGTGGACAGTGAGGCTGAGGCAGACCCCGAGCTGCCTCCCGCCCAGGCCATGGCCCCCGTGTCGCGGAAGCTCCCCACCCCTGCCAGAGCTGAGGGCACCGTATGCTTGTGTTTCAGCGAGCAGTGCGTGGAAGCCTACGAGCTCCTCCTGGCGCTGGCTGAGAGCGAGCAGAGCCTGATCCTGGGGCAGTTCCGAGCGGCCGGCGTGGGCTCCTCCTCTGGTACGTGTCCCCTGAGCCCCTTTGTCCCCCCCCCAGCTGTCTCCTTTCCCAGCCTCCTGTGCTCTTCCACCCCCTTCCCACTGCTGGCACTGAGTCATCTCCCAGCAACATGAAATTCGCTTGTCAAGTGTGTCTTGCATTTTTCCTCATGACTGAGTGGGTAAATTGTTTATGTTGAATGCAGCAGGAACTGGAGTGGAAACAGAATTACAGACAAGTTAAAACAAACAAGCCCTCTTAGGAAACGGATCCTCCTGGACTGATGGCATGGGAGGCCCTGCCCTGATTAAAGGGACCGATGCACTGTGAAGCTGCTCGTCCGGGGTCCCTCTGCTCCTCTGCGCCTCTGCCTTGTCTTCTGGCTCTTATTGGCTGTGTGGTTCCCCGGGTTTGTTTCTTTGAGTAGTTTTGCAGCATGGCTTCCCTTATCTTGTCTCCAAGAGTCTCAGGAATGCAGAGGAAGTATTTCCAAACCTGCTCTTGTGAGCTCTGCAGAATGCATACCCACGAGCCTGGGGTGAGGTGGAACCAGGCTATTTGCTGACCCTCTGGCCTCCCTGCCTCCTTTCCTTGTTCCCACCCCAAGGGTCAGAGGTCCTGTTGGCTTGATTCATACCTCAGATTCCACATTGCTCCCCCTACTTCTATCCCTCAATTTTGAGTAAGTTGAAGGGGTATTTAATGAATAAAGGATACAAGTGTGTCAGCCTAGGCTTAGCAATGTTTGCTGAACTTGGCCAGTGATGGTGGCTCTGGGGCCTGTACTGCTATGACTCCTCAGTGTCCTGCAGTAGAGATAGTCCTGGAGAGGAAAGAGACCAAGGGGGAGGGTCCCGGTCCGCACCCCTTAGTGTGGCACTGGGCCCCAGACCCGACCTCACTTAAGACTTTATAGCAGCAGCTTCTTGGGAGAAGCAATGGAAGTCAACAAAGTTGGAGCGACCAGGTCACCCCTGAGCCCTAGGTGGCTGACGTGGGCAAGCCAGGGACCCTCTCTCTAGGGACCAGGCCATCTGTCATGGATAGGCTTGGAGCCATGTGCTCAGGGACCCACAGGTCTTCAAGGGCTGTGGGCTTCCCGAAGGGCCTTCTAGGATACACCTCACAAAGAAGGTCCCTGCAGAGGCCCCTCCTGAGCGAATCCCCTGTCCTGGCAGCTCCGCCGGGATCTGGCTTCTCTAGGAGAACGCACATGTTTTCCCTCCTTCGGTTATGACATGTACAGGAATCTGAATCAAATCTGGAGGAAGCACGCGGGGCATTAATTTCCTGCTTCATATCCAAGCTATCCAGAAGGGGGTGGGCCTTCATCTGTGTGCATGGCCGTCCTCCATGCCTCCCTCTGGGATTTCAGTCTTTTCTTTTTTTTTTTCTTTTTTGGTTAATAATATTGCCATTCCAGCCTAGAAGTGGAAACTCTGCCAACATTTCCATTAGAAACCTCATTTTTCAGGGTCGTTTAGCTAAACCATAAAACTTTATTCCTCATATGAAATAGATCCTGCAATGATCTTGCACATATATATCCCTGAAAAAACAATAAAAGCAATCAAGTAAAGAGAAAAATTAATCACCATCCAGTTTGTATCAGAGGAACGTCCTAACCTGTGCCGTCCTCCCAAGGCACCTTTATTAGGCTTGTGTCTACGCAGTGCACTTGCTTGGTAGAAGCAGAAAGGGCTTCAATAAATCTGCATTTAAAATATTGAAAATCAGGCATGGTGATGCACACTTGTTATCCTATTACTGGGGAGTCTGAGACAGGAGGATCGCAGGTTCAAGACCACCCTCAGCAACTTAGCGAGAACCTGTTTCAAAATGAAAAATAAAAAGGGCTAAGGGTGTAGCTCGGCGGTAGAATGCCCCGGTGTTCAATCCCTAGCACCCAAATAGATAAACAAAATATTTAAAATCAGTAATGAAATGCCTTGTATTTACCTAGTAATGAGTAGTTCGTCTGTATATTTGCAAGATGCACCAGATGGTAATATCATCCTTCTTTAGAATAGAATTTCAACAGCAGTCAATTGATGAGATGTATGTAAAGTATCTTTGTAAAAAGATAAATGGCCCAAAGGTTGTCAGAGAGAAGAGGAGGGAACCGTGGCCTGCAGGATTATAGCCCCCCATTTCCTCCTACTCTCCACAGTGCAGAGGGTTGCCTCAAGTTTTTGCGGCCCCCCATTAAGTCTCACTCTTCCATTCTGCTGACGACCTCAGTCAATCTGTCACCCTGCCCCCCATGCCATATAAGCAGGAACTGGTTTGTGACATTTACCCACGGTATCAATTATTGTGGTGGTTTTCTTTGTTTCTCGTTGACTTCCCAAGCATTCATTACACTCATTCTACATGAGTTGGGCCAGTGGTTTCCAAACTGTGCCTTGGGAAGCCGGAGGGGCTTCTTTGAGCCTCAGCCATGGGTTTGAGGGTGGGCAGGCTGCGTGTACCCCTCACCCAGGTCCACGTTTATCATTTTGTAAAGCTTAGCATACAAAATTTCAAGATTTCGTCTGAAAGTATTGAAAGAGCGTGGATTTAGGCTGCAAGGTAGCACACTGATGGCTCGTTTGGCTAGCACAGTTTTTGTTTTGCTGTTTTAAGGCTTCATTTTTTAGAGCAATTTTAGGTCACAGTGAAACTGAGAGAAAGGAACAGAGATATCGGACCTATGGCACTGCACAACCTCCGCCTTCACGCCATCCCCCAAGATGCTGCATTCGTCACACGATGAGCCTACACTGACACAGCGTTATCGTCCCAAGTCCACAGTGGTGTACAGTCTTTGGGTTCAGAGAAACTTATCATGACATGTGTCTACCATTATGATGTCATACAGAGTAGTTTTACTGCCCTAAAAGCCTCTGTGCTCCACTCCTTGCCCTCCCTCCCACCTCCACCTTTCCCCCTTTGGTGGCCACTCATCATTTTTGAGTACTGGGGATTGAACCCGGAGGGATTCTACCTCCCAGCCCTTTTTATTTTTTATTTTGAAACAGGGTCCGGCTAAATTGCTGAGGGTCTCACTATATTGCTGAGGCTGGCCTCGAATCTGTGATTCTCCTGTTTCAGACTCCCAAGTACTAAGGTTACAGGTGTGTACTACTGTGCCTGGCTATCACTCATCTTTCTAGTTTTAATGTCTCCATAATTGTGACTTTTTTTAGAACACAACAGAAATATGAACATCTTGGGCAGGGACTTTACTGCCTGGCTCTGTGCTGGAGCCCACCAGGCCCCGGTGTCCCGCTTCAGCCCGGTCACCTGGCTCTTGCAGGCATTTGAGTCGGCCACTTTTGCCAAGCTGAGAGGGTTAGGAGTAGCACTGGTACGGAAAATCCAGAGCTCATCCAAAGTTCTCATTTGAACCATTAGTTTTGTCTTTTTGCCCCTACATGAAGATCTGATCGAAGCTGTCGATGTGTGAAAAGATGGTAGTTTCACCCCAATTTCTCCCTGCTCTCATTCACAAAAAGCCAATGCAGCTGGGCACATTGGTGCATGCCTGTAATTCCAGTACTTGGGAGGCTGAGACAGGAGGACTACAGGTTTGAGGCCAGCCCCAGCAACCTGGCAAAGCCCTCGGCAACTTAGCGAGACCCTGTTTCAAAAAACTGAAAAATAAAAAGGACTGAGGGTGTAGCTTAGAGGTAGAATGTCCCTGGGCTCAATCACCAGCACCAAAAAAAAAAAAAAAAAAAAAAAAAGGCCAGTGCACAGTAATAGCCTTGTGCCTGAGTGGGAGGAGCCGGGATAATTTGAAAATCGGCATGTTAGAGCTAGAAGCTGAGCTTGGACATCACATTGGCCAACCCCTTCATGTGTCCAGAAGGAAAGTGGAGCCCAAAGCAGAGAAATGCCTTCCCAAACACAACTGCTAAGTGGCACAGCCCGGCCCAGGACCCAGGTCTCCTCATTGGCAGGCCACCACCACTTCCCACCCAGTGTGGGCCTGCACCCCTGAGCTGACAAGCCCACACCCAGGCTGCCCATGCCCACGCTGCCCACGCCCGGGTCACCCACACCCAGGCCGCCTTGGCCCAAGCTTGTGCTGATTGGCCCGTTGTCTTCTCTGTGACTAGGAGACCAGTCAGGGGAGGAGAACGTCACTCAGATGCTCAAGCGAGCTCACGACTGCAGGAAGACAGCGGAGAACGCCGCCAAGACCCTGCTCATGAAGCTGGACGGCAGCTGCGGGGGAGCCTTCGCCGTGGCTGGCTGCAGCGTGCAGCCTTGGGAGAGTCTGTCCTCCAACAGTCACACCAGGTACCGTGGCCTTTCTGCCCAGAGGGGCATGCCTCAGAATTCACTTCAGGCTTTCAGCTGGCGCCATCCAAGGAGCCAAAGAACAAAGATGGGCGGCTAAAGAGAGCCCTTCTTGTTTGGCCCACATGGAAACTGCGGTCCAGACAGAAAGGCGATTTGCTGCAGAAAGTGGGAGAGCCGGAATGCAAGCCTACCTTTCTGTCTGATGCTTTCTCCTGTGCTGCTCTGCATTTCTCTGTACTGTTTGATTTCTGGAAGCAGTGGGAGTAGTTCAGGCCCCCCTGCTGCAGACCCAGCACTCGAGGCCCCGCCCACCTCTCCTGGTTTCACACTCCCCTCCTCCCCCTGGCACCTGTGTCCTTCATACCCTCTTCTCAGGCAGCAGCCTCTCCTCTCCTGTCTTTTGCCTCTTTGCTTGATGCCACATTCGCAGCACGTGCTTAGCAGGCACTGAATCATGAACTTGAGGTCGAGTTTACAGTCTGCGTCTATAGAACTAACGTGGGTACTTGAAAAGGTGAGGAGGAGGAGGAGGAGGAGGGCAGCAAAGACCTTGCTGGCGGAATTTGCTGAAGCCGTTTGATCCTTTAGCATGGGGGACGGAGAGTCAGAGTGGAGCTTTTTCCAGTTACCTTCTCATTTCTTGCCACCAAAGCCTTCCCTTTATATACCAGTTCTCAGTTTACAAAGCACTTTTTTACAGATTCTTATGGGATTTCTAAATCATGGAAGACGAGGGTACTGACCCCCCTTCCACAGATGAGAAAACCTTGGCTCAGAGACATGTCAGTGACTGGCTAAGGCCACAGGCCTGCTCAGAGGGAGACCCAGGACTGAGCACCAAGCGTACCATTCTTCCCACCATACCTCCCTGGATCTCATAATGTTACAAAACGGTCTACTTGCAGACTAAGCAACCAGAACCACACACAGGCAGATGGACCCTCCAAAGGCAAAGGAGAAATACTGATACTTTCTTAGTGCCTGAAAGCAATTTAATGTTCCCATCTCTTCCCCACTGGCAGGACCAGCCATCAACCTCAGGTCATCCGTTTACCTGTACCAGACCACATACCACGAGGCGGCACGTTCTCAGTGCCGCACTTGGCCTGGTGCCCACAGACACAAGGGACTTGTTTCCTCTCAACTCCAATAACAATTGTCGTATTCAGTGAAACACAGATTATAATGTATTTTTTTCTCGAAGCCATATTCTTCTGTTTAAATACAGAAAACAGATGCTCCTCTTGATGACTTTTTCAGATGTGTATAATCTGTAATTTCCATGTTCATTTACAGGGAGAGATTGTTATTGATGCTGTTCTGTTGAATTGGCAAATATAAGACTTGGGTGGACGGGAAACGTGCTGTTTCGGTAGCTTATGAAGTTGGTGCTAAAGATTTTTTTTCTCACTTCCCCATCCCCAAAAGTAAATCTCGTGTTTTAATCTGAATGACAGACAATTTTGGAATTGGAGGACAGTTTTTCTTGCCATCTTTTAGGGGAGATCCTGGTTTCAAATATTTGGTAGAAGACATAGTTTAAGGTATAAGTGAGCCTTGATGTTGATACTGTTTTCTTAGAGAAATTTACTTTTTGATCTTGGATTTTTACTGAGATAAATTTAGAACACAGAGTCTCTGTATTCAAAGAGGACCTCATAAATAATGATCCTCTAAGTAATTTTAGTCTCAAATGGGTCTTCCATCAAGTACAGAGGCATTTACCTCCAATGCCAGGCATTTCTACTTAAAGATTCACATTCTCCTCCCTGCGTGTGTCAGAGCAGCTCAGAGCGGGTATGGAAGAGCCACACAGCATTCACGGGTACTCCACATTCACAGAACCTGACACAGTTAAACTCATGTGTGTTAAATGTGGATTCAGGATAAAGTCCCCATCCACCAGGCCCCTTTTACGATGACAGTAATCACAGTTGTTTGCAATTCATGCCATTCTGGCTCAGACATTCCCCCATGTCAAGTTTAGGGGGGAAAAGAAAGAAGAAACAGTTGTCTGAGTCAGAGGTTTATGTGGCCCATAAATCCCTTCCCTCCTACTATAAACTGGCATAGAGAGTTCTAATCAGTGTCAGTCAACTGGCACTTCATGTCTCAGGGAAGGAATGCTGAGTGCCAGGCCTCCCACAGGCAGTGCCCGAGGACAAGAGGGCCCGTGGCTTTAGGAGAGCGCAGCAGAGAGGTAGTTAGCCAGCAAGGAGAGTAAAAATGATCGCCAACCCCCAGTTGACTCTGTTGGCAGGAGCCCAGGGACATTGCCATTGTACTTTTGAAAAATACAGCCAGTTTCAACAGCCAGAGTAATTGGCTTAATGGCCAGCGTAACTAGGTAACGCTGATTGCCTGGAGAGCTTTCTCAGTGTGTCACAGCAAAGGGGCAAAAGGACTGATTTGTCAGGAGTGGAGGTAGGGATTCCCAAAGAAGCCTACCTTTGCTCCAAGCATCGCAATTCCAGCTCATTCCGTGGAAGCACTGTCATTGATCTAAATCCACAAAAGGACGTGGCCAAGGCAGAATGAGCCACCGCCAAGTCTGCTCTTGCCAAGGCTGGAATCCAGAGCCTTCCATCTCAACATCAGGTGGGGACCGGGCTGAGCTGTGTGCGAAGGGTGACTGCAGCCTTGTGTGAGCCTCTGTGTGCCTGCAGGTGGCTGGCGACTGCCTGGCTGGCCACTGCTGCGAGGGCACGACCCCCAAATTGTAGTGGAGGGCACTGGAGCTCCAGATGCCCACCCGCACCCTCTAGGCTGGTCTGGGTGGAAACAAAGTTCCACAGGGGCAGAAAGAAGGTTGAGGGTAGTTGAATCATGTCCACTGATAGGGTGAGTGCTGGAAACAGCCGTCCACTTAGGACAGGCCTCCGCCTCCTCCCTCAGCAACTTCAGGGAAGGAGAGTCAGGCTTGACCCGAGTGCCGTAACAGTCATCCTTACTGAAAAAGAGGTGCTTTCCCATCCGAGTAAAAGGAGAGTCCATCCCAAGTCCTGGAAATGACTGCTCATTAGTGAGTTCCAATGTTACCTGGGACATTCCTCACCTGACATCAGCCCTCCTGCTCAAATGTCCTTGTTACTTAAGTTCTAAGAGAAGACAGTAGAGGCAAGAAGAGTTTTTTATGTTTTTTTTTTCCAAGACCCAACTTTCTGATTTCAAAATAATTGTATGCTCTAGCTGGGAACAGTGGTGCACGCCTGTAATCCCAGTACTTGTGAGGCTGAGACAGGGGGACCACAGATTCGAAGCCAGCCTCAGCAACTTAGATCCTGTTTCAAAAAATAAATAAAAGGACTGGGGGTGTAGCTCAGAAGTAGAATGCCCCTGGGCTCAGCCCCTTTCCCCCTCACTGTAGGCAGCCCTCCCCAGGGGACAGAACCAGCACACTTACACACAAGGCTGACAGGTTTCACTGGTGCCAACTTAGAAAAACCCCAGTGGCCATGGCATGGTGACGCGGTGGAGTCATGAGAGGAAAGGCAAGAGGTAGGTCCAGCAGAAGAGCCTGCAGGACAGGTCCTCCTCTTCAAAACACGGGCAAAACGTGGCATCTTTAATAACACACTATTTGTAAAAGTGTGACTACATCTAATGTTTAGCCTCATGAGGATCCCATTTCGTGGGCTCTCTCTCTTTTTTTTTTTTTTGCGGTACCGGGGATTGAACCCAGGGGCATTTTACCTCCGAGCTACACCTCCGGCCCTACTTTTTTTATACTTTAATTTGAAACTGGGTCTCACGAAGTTGCAGAGGGCCTCACTAAGTAGCTGAGGCTGGCTGCGAACCCAGATCCTTCAGTTTCCGCCTCCCAAGTACTGGGATTACAAGCGTGCGCCACCACGCCCGGCTCGTGGGCTCTCTTGAAACATGCTTTTGCACATGGCATTGCATTCCCAGACATCTCCGCATATGTTATTGTCTTCAGTAGTTGCATAGTCTTCCCTTGCATGGCAATACTGTTGTGTATTTACAGGTACCTCTCTTGCATGTCTGTATCCAATTTTCCACTGTGGTAGCATTGCTACAGTCACTGTCCTAGTCCTTATACCTGTCTCTCTTGTGCAATTTCTATGGGACCAGTTCTAAATAGAATCAGCTGATTCAAAATGATTGTTTCCAGTGTCAAGTAGCCCTCCCTGCATAATCCAGTTATTCTCCTACAGCGTGTATGAGAGGGCCTCTCCCTCCACACGCTTGCTGGGTAGCACAGCATGCCTATTTTCAGTTTGGCTATCTATGACTATCAGGCATAGATGGTGGCTATCTTGGTTTGTTATCAGTGATCAATCAGGAATGGGTTAGTATGTTTAGAGACAGCTAGTTTCCAACACCATTATGATGCCACCTTTAAAAATGGCTGAATATACCGAATTCATCTCCTAGATATCTACTTCTCATTTCAACTTACACTGTCAGCTAGGTTCTTAGAAACTTTCTGGACCTGGGAAGATTCTGAGGACTTTATTTAGCTAACTGCAAATTTCCTCATACCCATATTTTGTGGGACAATTTATTAGGTAGTTTAGTTTACCCTCATGTAACCTTAGTTCCTTCTAGAGAATTCTGATAATCATTCAAGAACATAGAAGCCCAGGAGGCTTGGGGTTTGTATAGTATTTTTAGTCCTTTACTGAAAAGCCCTTTCATTGCCAAAATAAGGGGTAGAGGGGATACCCTCAGCACAACACCAAAAGATAAAGGAATGGGGCCACCCAGGAGTGGCTTAAGTGCCAAATGTCACTCGGACCAACCCCCTCCTCTAAATCAATTTCACATACTCAGCTCCTTGGCAGAAATCAGATCTCAACTTGGCCAGGTAAGATGCTGATAAAAACTCCAGGAAAACTCCACGAATGATTTTTGAGGCAAAAGTAAAACCCTTCTAGCTTTCTGACTAGGCAAGCTGAAGAAAAATGAAATTTTTCTTCTGCTGAGAAGGATGGAGGGTCATCTTGAGGACAGAGGTGGGACCTGGTGCGGAGAGACAGAAGAGATGATAGTGAAGATGGATAGCTGGTTTGAGTAGCACACCCCACGGTGGACGGGGGGCAGGGGCGTGTCGTCTGTGTGTTGCTGCCAGGCTGTGGGCAGGCTGCGTGTGCCGCGGTTGTGTGGCACAGTCGGGTGCAGAGTAAGCCTGTGCGACAGGAGCTCTAGCCAGCAGAGCATCTCTGAAAAGCCCATGCATCCTGCCTGGCTCCCCCAAAACCAGAGCAAATCCCACACATGCAGGGTCAGGGGGCTGGGGGTTTCATCTGCAGCCTTCCCCTCTCGTCCGCTCACAGAACACCTCCCGCCTCCCCGCCCAGAGAGGAGGAATCACACGGCCTGCAGAAAGTGATTTATTCCCCCTTGACAACTGAGCTCATCCTGTGTTCCAAGCTGGGAGAGTTAATGAATGGCTTCGCCCTCACCAGCAGCTGCCAGCAGGCCCTCGGGAGGCTGCCAGCACCTCGTCTGCGGGAGGCCAGAGGGGAGGCCAGCGGCTTCCCTGCCCTCTACCATAGTCATAATCATATTCCGCGGTGGAACATTAAGGGCACAATGCAGAATTGTAATTAACCTCGCCTGATCTGTTCCCCACTGGTATCCTGGGAGGGGGAGAGGGAGGCTGGTGGGGCCATGAGCTATGAGCTAATCTTGAAATTCAACCTTCCTCCGCTTTAAGAGCAGTTTAAACTCTGAGCTTCCAACAGGGTAAGATCTGTGGACTGAGATCTTTTTTTTTTTTTCTTCCTTTCTGAAAACTATGCTCATAGCAAAGAGGGCCACAAAACACAAAAGCCTTCCTACCCGCCCAGGGACCAGCCAGTAGGGTGATAGGCCCTTGGAGGTGACAGCTCCTGTCCGTCCCTGCCCTCTCATGTTCCTGTTCTCCCAGACAGTCTAGGTGGTCTCTAAAGTCTGTTCAAGTGCTGACTCCTTCTCCTTCTCGTTCTCTTCCTCCTCCTCCTCCTCCTCCT
>PVJS01023034.1:0-29984 GCA_004027185.1 Glis glis | reverse complement strand
GGAGAGGGGAGAGGGGAGAGGGGAGAGGGAGAGGGAGAGGGAGAGGGAGAGGGAGAGGGCTGCAGATGGAAGAGGGTTCATAATTGGAACAAAGAGAAAGTGAAGCAAGTGTACCCACTAATGCAAGTCATGGTGGAGCTGAAGACGCAACGGAGCTGGACACGCAAAGCCCACGTCCAAGCCCAGAGGGAGGAGGCCAGCCCGTGCACAGGCACGAGTCTTCCAGGTCAGGATGCTGTGACAGCTCCTGGAGTCAGGCCTCCCCAGGGAGAAGGAAAGGAAAAGAGGAAGAGGGAGCCTTCTAAAAGAACAGCAACCAGATGGAAATGATTGTGTCTTAAACCAGAAAGGGCAGAATTATGTTCACTTGGAAAGCTTATTTTTTGCCCCTTAGCAAATTCTAAATTGAGCTCAGTTATAAAGATATAAAGAAATCCCACCACTTTTTTTTGGCACATCCACACCGAAATAGTGAATTTCATACCTGTGACTACCTTCACCTTAATTTTTATTTTGTTGGTATAAACATTTTCTATCTTTAAACTTTCTCATTTTATCTGTTTTTCTTAGTTTATTGTTTTATTGGTCATTAAATTATTTTCTTTTTAGAAATAATAATTTTTTAGAAATAACTATTTCCTTTTTAGCTTTTTTTTTTTTTTTGGCGGACCGGGGATTGAACCCAGGGGCGTTCTACCTCCGCGCTACACCCCCGGCCCTATTTTTTATACTTTATTTTGAAACCGGGTCTCATGAAGTTGCGGAGGGCCTCACTAAGGAGAGAGAGAGAGAGAGAGCTGAGGCTGGCCGCGAAACCGGATCTTCCAGTCTCCACCTCCCAAAGTACTGGGATTACAAGCGTGCGCCACCACGCCTGGCCCTTTTTAGCTTTTTAGAAAGCTCCTTTCAAGCTCTTCTGCCTTTTCCATGATATTCCCTATTTTATTATTGATTCACCTTTATTTTACCTTCCCTCTTATTAAATGTTTATTAAAATCTCATCTACTTATTTTTTCAAATTATACATATTTCAGTGAGTAGAATATGCAATATAGATCTACAAGGTAATTTCTTCAACCCTCCAATTCAACCCTTTAAAAGGAACATAGCGTAAAAATATTTAAAATGGAAGATAAGCTAGTCAATTCAATACAGTGAACTAGCAAATAAAACAATTTGACGCCTGGCGTGGTGGCGCACGCTTGTAATCCCAGTACTTTGGGAGGCGGAGACCGGAGGATCCAGGTTCGCGGCCAACATCAGCGCGCTACCTAGCGAGGCCCTCCACAACTTCTTGAGACCCGGTTTCAAAAATAAAGCATAAAAAAAAAAAATAGGGCCGGGGGCGTAGCGCGGAGGTAGAATGCGAATGCCCCTGCATTCAATCCCCGGTACCACAAAAAACAAAACAAAACAAAACAATTTGACCCTTTATCTTATAGCCAAACTTAAATATCCAGTATGAAGTTAACACGTAGCAGTAGCATCTGCTATCTGAAAGTTAAAATATATTGTGATATGTAATGTATTTTATAGAAAAGAAAAAGCATTTGGTATGACTCAAAAGTTATATATTAGTCATTTGTTACTTTATTTGAAAAATACCAGATGAGTGAGGTCACAGTCAGTTGATTAGTCGGTCATAAGAAGTTGGTGACTGAGAACAACCTCATGTGGCAAACATCATTTACAACTCTACGTGAACAAGCCCAGTTTTCTACAGCATACATTTCTACAGCTGTTAGCAAACATTCGTTTTTCAGCAGTCCTTGAAACTATTAAGACCAACTTCAAATATTAAAGGAAAGCTTCAATTTCAGTCCCTTTGGAAAGATACCCAGGAGTGGTATAGCTGGATCATATGGTGGATCCATTCCTAGTTTTCTGAGGAATCTCCACACTGATCTCCAGAGTGGCTGAACTAATTTGCAATCCCACCAACAGTGTAAAAAAATTCCAATTTCTCCACATCCTCGCCAACATTTACTGTTTTTTTGACTTCTTGATGATTGCCATTCTACTTGGGGTTAGATGGAATTTCAGTGTAGTTTTGATTTTCATCTCTCTGATTTATTAATGATGTTGAACATTTTTTTTCATGTATTTATTGGCCATTTGTATTTCTTCATTTGCGAAGGGTCTATTTAGTTCTATTGCTCATTTCTTGATTGGGTTATTTGTGTGTTTTTTTTTTTTTGCGGTACTGGGGATTGATCCCAGGGGCATTCTACCTCTGAGCTACACCCCCAGCCCTAATTTTTTTATCTTTATTTTGCAACAGGGTCTAGGTTGTTGAGGGCCTCACTAAGTAGCTGAGGCTGGCCGCGAACCTGGATCCTCCGGTCTCAGCTTCCCAAGTACTGGGATTACAAGCGTGAGCCACCATGCCCAGCTTATTTGTTTTTTTTTTTTTTTTTTTTTTTTTTTTTGTGTGTGTGTGTGTAAAGTCTTTTAAGTTCCTTGTACATTCTAGGTATTAGTCCTCTATCAGAGGAATAACTGACAAAGATCTCCCATTCTATAGGCTTTCTCTTTAGACTTTTGATGGTTTCCTTTGATGAATAGAAACTTTTTAGTTTAATGTTATCCCATTTATTAATTCTTGTTTTAACTTGCTGAGCTATAGGGGTCTTGTTGAGGAAGTTTCCACCTGTGCCTATATGTTGGAGTGTTGGACCTATGCCCTCTTCTAGTAGCTTCAAAGTCTTTGGTCTAATTTCCAGGTCTTTGATCCATTTCAAGTTGACTCCTGTGCATGGTGAGAGGAAAGGATTTAGTTCCATTTTTCTACAACTGGATAAACCAGTTTTCCAGGGAGGTGGTCTAGGGGAAGGGGAGGGTGGAAAGTGAGGATCAATGAAGGAATTACTACCATTGGCTTTGTGTACATATGTAAAATACCAATGTCAATCTCAGTACTCTGTATGGGGAAGGAGGGGTTGGGAAGGGAGCCAGAGGGGGGCCCACCAAGTACTGTGTGCATGTATGTCACTGTCAACATGATTAGCATTATAATGTGAGACTATAATGCACTAATAAAAGCATATTAAAAAAATAAAGGAAAGCTCTTTGTTCTCTTTAGTATCAGGCTTAGATGAAGCTGCAAGTTTATGATAAGAAGCAGAGTAATTATAGACTTGACACATTATATGGCAAATTATATTGTAAATATTCGCTCATGATCTTCCTTACCTGTCTAAGTAAAAGCTAATTTGGTGGTGGCAGTGGTGGGGGGTTACTGGGGATTGAACCCAGAGGTATTCCACCTCCGAGCTAGATGAAGCTGCAAGTTTATGATAAGAAGCAGAGTAATTATAGACTTGACACATTATATGGCAAATTATATTGTAAATATTTGCTCATGATCTTCCTTACCTGTCTAAGTAAAAGCTAATTTGGTGGTGGCAGTGGTGGGGGGTTACTGGGGATTGAACCCAGAGGTATTCCACCTCCGAGCTACAACCTCAGCCCTTTTTATTTTTTATTTTGAAACAGGGTCTCAGCCAGTTGTGGTGGCACACACTTGCAATCCAAGTACTTGGGAGACTGAGACAGGAGACAGCAACTTGTGAGGCCCTCCACAACTTAGTGAGATCCTGTTTCAAAATAAAAAATAAAATAGGGCTGGGGGTATAGCTTAGAGGTAGAATGCCCCTGGGTTCAATCCCCAGTACCACAAAAACAAACAAAAAGAAAAGAAAAAAGAAATAGGGTCTCATTATGTTGCTGAGGTCTTGCTAAGTTGCTGAGGCTGTTCTCAAACTGTGATCCTCCTGTCTCAGCTTCCCAAGTACTGGGATTACAGGTGTGTGCCACCACGCCTGGTTTAAAGGTTAATTGTTAATCCAGTGCTTTCAATGTTTTCAGTTCACAAAAGCACTTTTATCCATAACTTCCTGAAGTTTCCCTACAAATTCCTGCTTAAAAACAATTTTCTATCTGATGTTTATTTGAATTCGATCAAGGCTCAATCAATTACACTTGCGTGTATAATAACTGATTTCCACATATGCAATCTTAAAACAGTTTACCAACACAGTATTAATTTTACTAGGTATATCTTTAAATAAAAGAGTTGTCTAAACAAGATTGTGTGTATTTTACCTTGTCCCTGTTATTATATGCATATAATGTTATGACTACGAATAACTAAACATTGATATTGTAATTCTATCATCACTTATATCCCCGAGAATCAGGAATTTGGGTGTAAAAATGAAAGAGGAAGCCGGGCGTGGTGGTGCACGCTTGTAATCCCAGTACTTTGGGAGGCGGAGACTGGAGGATCCGGGTTCGCGGCCAGCCTCAGCTCTCTCTCTCTCTGTGTCTCTGTCTCTGTCTCTCTCTCTCTCTCTCCCTGTCTCTCTCTCTCTCTCTCTACCTAATGAGGCCCTCCACAACTTCGTGAGACCCGGTTTCAAAATAAAGCATAAAAAATAGGGCCGGGGTGTAGCGCGGAGGTAGAACGCCCCTGGGTTCAATCCCGGATTGGAATCCAAAGTATCAGTATGAACATGTGAGGTATTTTATCTTCCTATTATATATAGAATGTCCCAAAAGTTTAAGGGCAATAATAACCTTTAAAATTTCAGAAGTACAATTGTTAAAAATTTATAAACATATCATTTAAAAGTTTCAGTGTTTAGGTGTATTTTGTACTTTCTGTTTTGTGAATTTTGAATAATGAATTTTCCATCTGCAGGGAGAGAAGCTCCTGATGAAGGAACAAAGGACCACCTGAGGCCTTGCCAGGGATCTGAACCTGCATCAGATCAGTCCTCTGGATCCAGCCGCCAGTGCATGAGGAATAGAGGACAGAGGGGCACAAAGTCCATACTGTGAGAAACTGCAGGTCAAAGGGCCGGAATTCTTCAGCAGATAAATTGTCAGGAAAATAAAAGGGACAGAAGGGAAATCTGTGGATTACGAGACCTAAAATAATAATAATAATAATAATAATAATAATAATAAACTTCAAAAACAAGTCTAAATTATGGTGGCTAGAGATGCATACTTCAGTGATTATAAGGGCAGACAAGAAAGTGATTATTATAAACATCAGGATATCAAGGGTCATATGTTTTCTCTCGTATGTGGAAGCTAGAACAAAAATAGGAAACTAAAGGTACTTCAGCCAAATAAGGAGAGAAAACAGTAAAAAAGTGGAAGGGGATTGGGGGAGGGAGGAGGGGAGGGGAGAAATGAGGAATGAGGAAGGGAACAGTTCAACTAAGGTTATGTCCATACAAGGTTTCATTATCAATCTCACTAACATGTATGGGGAGGGAGGAGGAGGGGGAAGTATACAGAGGGAAATACACCAAGCAATGCATGCATGTATGTTTGTATCACTTTGAATCTTACTATGATGTATAATTACATTGCACCAATAAAATTATATAAAAAAAGCAAAAACATTTACATCAGGATAGTGGTTACTAATGGGGAAGGGAGAGGGTTGTCATAGGATGGGGAGCATAAGGAGCTCCGTGGGTGACTAGAAAGTTCTCTACCTCATCTGCATGTTGATTATGAGGATATTCATCTTACAATGATTAAGCCCTGCATTTGTTATGTGTGTTATGTATTTGTTTCTAAAATATAAATTAAAATAATAATAGATATTACAATAACTTTAAAATAAAGAAAGAGCCAGGCATGGTGGCGCATGCTTGTAATCCCAGTACTTGGGAGGCTGAGACAGGAGGATCTGGGTTCGCAGCCAGCCTCAGCTACTTAGTGAGACCCTCCGCAACTTAGTGAGACCTGGTTTCAAAATAAAGAATAAAAAAATAGGGCGGGGGTGTCGCTCGGAGGTAGAATGCCCCTGGGTTCAATCCCAGGACGGAAAAAAAATCAATCAATCAATCAATAAGTCAATCAATAAAATAAAATAAAATAAAGAAAGAAAATCATGTATAACACCTGCCTTAGAAGTTGCATTCTCACATATCTTTTACTTTTGTTCTTTAGATTTGGGATTTTCTTTTATTTAATCTACATACAGTCAAACTTTTTCTTTTCAGTTTGGTGTTCCATGGGTTTTGACAAGTGCCTGTCGTTGTATGACCATGGCCAGAATCAAGGTGCAGAATCAAGGTGCTTCACTTCCTGCTCAGCTCTCTCTCCCCTCAGTCCCTGGCAACCATTGATCCTTCTGGTCTCATAATTTGCCTTTTCCAGAATGACGTATAAAGAGAATACCACAGTGGCTAGCCTTCTGAATCTGGCTTATTTTGCTCGCATAACACATTTGAGATTCACCCATGTTGTTGTATGTATCTATAATCTGTCCCTCTTTATTGCTGCGTACTAATCAATCCAACTTTTATTGCTGAGTAGAATGCTTATCTTTTCAACAGTTAAAAGACTGACTTCTTTCCAGTTTTTGGCAATTATTAATAAAGCTGCTGTAAATATTCATATAAAGGTTTGCATGTGAACATGTTTTTATTTCTCTTGAGTAAATTTTAGTAATTTTTAAATTCTATTGTCCTTAAATTTGTGACCTTTAATTTATCAAGTGAAATGCAGAAAACTCAGTCAGAAAGGAGATAGCAATTAGGATATTTTGTGCCCTTCAGAAGGGAAAGTTGATGAATTTTCCCTTTCACTTTGTGGCAGCCATTTAAGCTCCCCACAACTGACCTCTGATTTTTATTTTGAAAAAGGTCTTGCTAGGTTGATGAGTCTCACTACTTGCTGAGGCTGTCCTCAAACCTGAGATCCTCCTGTCTCAGCATCCCAAGTACTGGGATTACAGGTGTGTGCCACCATGCCCGGCTTCCTATCTCTTTTAGAAACAGAAAGTAATGGCACTTATTTTTAAATTTAGGCTCGTATAATGTCTCAACTCGCCATTTATTAAAGAATTTCAAGAAAGGAGACCGCATGGACAGCTGCTTTGAGCAAATAACACTGAGCTAGTCATTTTGTCTTATTCAATAAGGGTAAAAACTACACAATATTAAAAAAGTTTTTACCTTGAAAATATTAGAAAAATAAAAATTAAACCACATGAGGGTGATGATCCCATCTAGTTATATACATATTCTGTTAGTTGTTTTCTTACATTTTTTCTATCCAGTTATGATTGCAGGAATTCCTTTTAAATCCTGACTTTAAGCAATCAGTGTCATCTTACATAATCCCTGATCTCATGTCTAAACCATATTCAATTATTTGTTATGGAAACATTACATTCACTGTGTGTTTATTTTAGAAAATTATATTCATTACAATACTGTTTTGTAGCATAGTAGATTTAAATAAGCTGCTCTGAGACAGTGACTCAAATAGAGAGGGACTCAACTAAGACAGAAGTGTATTCCTCTACCAGGTAACAGTCCTGAGGCAAGCCGACAATCCAGGGAAGTAAGAGAGACTCCATCCCACAGGCTCATTCCACACGTCCCTTCTCTTTTGCTACTACAAAATCATCTACAACAGTAGTAACTGTTTTTGTTTTTTTTTTTTCTGTACAGGAACAAATACTAAATATTTTAGGCTTCATGGGCCATACATTCTCTTGTATAACTTGTCAAGTCTGCCATCATAGCATGAAAGCAGCCATAGACAAGATATTAATGAATGGGTGTGTCTTTTTCCAATAAAACTTTATTTATAAAAATAGATGGCAGTCCAAATTTGGTACCAACTCCTGTCCTAGTGTGTGGTCTTCCTGGTTGAAGTTCTGTTCATGTTCTGGTGTGTTGGAAGGGATAGAAGCAATGGAAGGTTAAGAGATTACTCAGATGTGGACACAATTTCTGCTAACATTCTGTTGACCCAAACTAAATCACATCTAGTAGAGGCTCAGAAATATCTCTAGGTGGGCAGCTGTGTGCCCAGCCAAGAGTCATGATTTGGTCCCAGCGTGGTGGCACATGCATGTAATCTCAGTACTTAGGAGGCCAAGACAGGAGGATCACAGGTCCGAGGCCAGCCTCAGCAACTTAGTGAGACACTTAACAACTTAGTGAAATCCTGTTTCAAAATGAAAACTAAAATAGGGCTGGGGGTGTAGCTCAGAAGTAGAATGTCCCTGGGTTCAATCCCCAGTACTAAAAAGAAAAAAGGAAACGAAGAAGAGGAAGAAGAAGGAGAAGGAGAGTAGAGGAGGAGGAGGAGGAGGAGGAGGAGGAGGAGGAGGAGGAGGAGGGAGGAGGAGGAGGAGGAGTGTTTGATTATCAAAAGAAAGAAGGAAAAGTGAGTACTGAGCATTGGTGACAATTACTTGCCCCTGCCATTCGCCTAGGGTTGCAATATGCGAGCCAGCAGTGTGATTTTTTAACTTACAATTCATGAATTCTCTGAATCTTTCTGGAACTTAAACCAGTGCTTGTCTTTACTAGAGTACCAAGAACCTCTCTTGATTTTTCTCCCTGACAGCATCAGGAAAGCCAGAATCTCAGCCAAGTCAGAATCTGAACAGAAAGTAAAGCATGCGTAGAAAGAGTCTACCCTGAGAGGAGAAAGGAGATATGCAGAGATACGAGACCAGAGCTCCGGAAAGGAAAGATGGAGAAGGCTGTGGCCTGATGAGTGAGGCGCTCCCTGTGTGCATGCTGTGCAGATTCCTTTAACTCCCTTCTCCCTTAAGCATCCCGGGTATGTGTCTGTTCCTTGCAAGAAAAAAATTCTTTAAGGAGTGTATATCAATCTGTCCTAATAGATTTGATACCAAGTAGAAAATTTTTCTATACTTTTATTGGTGTATTGTAATTATACATGGCAGTGAGGTTCAAAGTGACACAAACATCCACGCACACAGCAAGCACTTGGTGTGTTTCCTTCAGCACCCCACCCCATTCCCTTCTCCTCTCTCCCCTACATGTTAGCAAGATTGACATAGCATTATTTCATATATGGATGTAGCATTATTTTAACAGTTTCCTTCTTTGATCCTCTCTTTTCCGCTTCCCAACCCCCCTCACTCTACCCCCTTCCACTATTCTACTGGTTTCTCTCCTCATTTATCTGAAGTCCCTCATGTTGCCTATTTTCATTCTAGTTTCCACATATGAGAGAAACATATAACCCTTGACTTTCTGAGACTGGCTGATCTTACTTAGTATAATATTCTCTAGTTCCATCTATTTTCCTGAAGATAACATAATTTTGTTTTTCTTTATGGCTGAGTAAATTTCATTGTGTATATATACCATATTTTCTTCATCCATTCATCTGTTGACGAACACCTGGGTTGGTTCCATAATTTGGCTATTGTGAATTGTGCTGCTATAAACCTGGGTATGCATATATCATATATTATTCTGACTTTAATTCTTTTGGAAAGATACAGAAGAGTGGTACAGCTGGGTCATATCATGGTTCCATTCCTACTGTTTTGAGGAACCTCCACACTGATCTCCATCGTGGTTGTACTAATTTACAATCCCACCAACAATGTATAAGAGCATCCTCACCAATATTTATTATTGTTTGTAATCTTGATGATTGCCATTCTAACTGGAGTAAAATGGGATCTCATGTAGTTTTGATTTGCATTTTCCCGATTGCCAGTGATGTTGATGAACATTTTTCGTATATTTATTAGCTGTTTATATTTCTTTTGAGAACTGTCTATTCAATTCAATTGTCCATTTTTATGGGGTTATCTATTGTATTTCATTTCATTTCTTGTACAGCACTACTTTTCCTGGAGTTAGCTGCCTAAGTTTTCCACTCTCTTTGTTTTCAAAATATGCCCCTCAATTTCTTATCACTCAACCCTTCAGCAGCACCCTGTGGTCAACCCTCTCCTTCTCCCAGCAGCCTTTGCTCCTTTCAGGCATGGTTGCTCTGGGGGATCTCTGGTTGTTCTTTCCCCGCCTCCTTGGAGCCCATCACCTTCCTCTCGTGTGTCTCCTCTGCCTTCCTTCCGCCTTTCTACCCCCATGCCATTGGGGTACAGTCTCACTAGTTTCCTGTGAGAAGGTACATGGCAAGTAGAGTTTATAAAAAATTGGCTATCTAAAATTGTTTTTATTCTATGCTCATTCTTGATAATTTGGGCATATTCCCTCTGACTATTGAAGTTATTGTTTCATTTTTGTCTAATTTCCAATGTTGAAGTCAAGAAGTCAGAATCTACTAAAATAACGCTCAGCTTCGTTTCTTCTTATCTAAAATTTAACAATAATATGCCTTTTTTCAGCCATGTTGCTGAATATGCAATAAGTCCTATAAATTTGAAAACTTTTATACTGTAGCTCTGGAAAATTGGCTTCTTTCTCTGATAGCTCTGCCTCTTCATTTTTCTCTGTTCTTGCTCACTTCTGTGTCTGATGTCTGGCCTCCTGGGTTGATCTTTAATTTTTTCCCCTCTTTCCTATTATGCATCTCTTATACCCCTCTTTCAATTTAAAGTTGATGGTATCCTCTTTCTTGCTATTGCAGAATACCCCCTTTTATATATAACATCTAAGTTATTTTATCATGGACAGCATGGCTTCTCCAATCTGAAATATTCTTCGACTACATTTTTTCTTCTTTGTCTGGGAGGTTTCTCCTTGATTATTTTATTCCCTGTCTTACATGTTGGGAGATTTTCTCAAATATCTGGATGTCTGTTTATATTTCAGAGTGAGGCACTGAAAAAAAGAGCGACTGGAGCCTCTGTGTGCATGGGCAGTGCTTGTCTCCTGGGCAGTGGCTGCTTCCTCGAAGGGTGACCCAGAAGAGCACTGATTTTATTTCAGACGATCACCATGTGTCAAGGTTTAGAAGTCTCCTGTCCTGAGCTTGTGCAAGAATAGGATTTTGAGTTGAATTTTAGAAATAAATTTTCTGTAAACTCCATATTTTATTTATACAATATAAGGAGAAAATATGCAGGGTATTTACAGGGTAAATACTGAAATCTTTATAACAATATAGTGATCATCCATGACTTAATTACAGAAAAACAGGACAGAAAATTCAATCTTCCACAATGAATGAAGTTTATAACTTAGGTAAACAACACTCTAGCAAATAAAATTTCCCACAGTATACAGTCTCAAGATTACAAATTATAACTATTGTTATTTGAGAAGTTACATATTGTGAAGGCTCTCTGCCCTTAGTAAACAAATATTTAAGAGGAAGAATAGTTATGTTTTCAGTAATCAAAACACATGTAAACTAAAAAAGTTAAAGAGAACTTTGCCTTTTAGGTTCAGAATTTTTACCTATTATGTTCTTGATATAATACAATATAAGAGCTGCTCAATTATCCATCTTCCACTAACATGAGAAAAATAACTCTACCCTAAATCTGAAATACTTGTTTTTTTTTTTTTTGCGGTACTGGGGATTGAACCCAGGGGCATTCTACCTCCAAGCTACACCCCCAGTCCTATTTTATATTCTTTATTTTGAAACAGGGTCTCACTAAGTTGCGAAGGACCTCACTAAGTAGCTGAGGCTGGCCGCAAACCCGGTTCCTCCTGTCTCAGCCTCCCAAGTACTGGGAGTCTCAAGATTACAAATTAGAACTATTGTTATAGGCATGTGCCACTGCCTGGCTCTACTTGCTTTTAAAATTTATTCAGTGTCATCTTAGTGAAGTTTGGGGAGAAGCAGATACAAACCTGTTTTTAGTATAGCATATTTGATTGGAAGTCCTGATAGATTTCTTTGGAAATGGGAAGTATCTTTACTAGATTATCCATGGAAATAAAAAACAGACTTCTTTCTGTTGTTGTTTTTTAAATTTTAAATGTTATCTTCTACATGCTAACGTTTTTATTAATACAGTGTTATCTGATAAAGTTTGACCACAAGCATGTCGATTATTTCCCTTGAAAGTTGGTTAAATCAGAGAAAAATTTTTATGTTTAATATATACCATCAAAAAATTCACTGAATGTGACCTTATTTGTTCATAGAAAAAGGTTTTCTTAAGCCGGGCGTGGTGGTGCACGCTTGTAATCCCAGTACTTTGGGAGGCGGAGACCGGAGGATCCGGGTTCGCGGCCAGCCTCAGCTCTCTCGCTCTCTCTCTCCCTGTCTCTCTCTCTCTCTCTACCTAGTGAGGCCCTCCGCAACTTCGTGAGACCCGGTTTCAAAATAAAGTATAAAAAATAGGGCCGGGGGCGTAGCGCGGAGGTAGAACACCCCTGCGTTCAATCCCCAGTACTGCAAAAAAAAAAAAGAAAAAGGTTCTCTCCTCCCAAAATAAGGGTTCTAAGACAAACTCAAGATCCTTTGGAATGAAAAAATAAATAAATAAAACAATATACCCTCTAAAATAGTGAGCTTACAAAGTGACGTAGCAGATTGTGAGGTATACTTAGTGTAATGTGAAAGTATGTTCACAGAAAAGAAACTCTAAAACATGGCCATAACCTTTATGAACAATTATAACAAGACTTTTACTTTATTTACTTTTAGCTATTTCATAAATGCCACAAGAAAAATCAGACACAGTTTGTAATGAAATGTAGAAAAAAATTCTCATAAAGCAAACAGAAGAACCCTTTCCCTCTAGCTCCTTCCTCAAATCCTTCACTGTGTTGCAGGGACACCCAGATCTTCCTGGCTCAGTGAGTGGTAGGTAGTTCCTGCCTGGGGTTTTCCTGTCACCGAATCTATGATTTTGCCAACTTGGAAAACAATGTCAGCCAGTTTGTGTTTCACATGCTTTGTTTGTGGAACAGGTAACTCCGTGAGTAGCACAATCTCCCCAACAGTGCGCTGCTGAAGTTGGGTTTTCTTTGCTCATTAAAACATTTTAATGAGTAGGAATCCAGAACAAGCCTGTTGTTCTCACGTTAGCAGTGTTTTGCATTGCTGTCCTTCTCCAAGATGTATCTGGCATGGACGGATGGTCAAGCCAGCGGCATTACATGGCTGTGGTCACCTTAAGATCAGGGGACTGACCTTGCTCAAATGACTCTTAGACGGCAGGGCATCTGACCTCCCAAACTCACAACCTGGGGCCATGCTCACCTCTGGATTCTATTGTAAAAAAATGATTTCTTAACTGTTCATGCTGTCAAGAAACCGAAGCACCACCATTACACAGTGCTCCACTTACTCTCTATGACAGAAACTTTGAGTCCCTTTTATAGGGACTTCCCCCTAGGAATTCTACTTTTTGGTATTGAGGATTGAACCCAGGGGCATTCTGCCTCCGGGTTATACCCCCGGCCCTATTTTATTTTTATTTTTTGAAACAGGGTCTTGCTAGGTTTCTGAGAGTCTTGCTATGTTGCTGAGGCTGTCCTTAAACCTCCCAAATACTGGAATTACAGGCATGTGCCACCATGTCCGGCTGATAATTCATTTCTTTATCTTTCCGGCTTCTAGATGCTGCCCTCTTGCCTTTGTTTGTAGCTTCGTATCACTCTAAACTGTGCTCCTTTTCTGACTTCAACTCTTCTCTCTTTCTTTTACAAGGACTGTTGTGATTTCATTGAACACACATGGATAATCTAGGATAGTTTCCCCATCTCAAGACCTTAGTTGTCTACAAAGTCCCATTTGCCCTGTGAGGTAACATAATCACATGGCCCAGGTAATAGAACATGGACATCTTTGGGGCCATTAGTCTGCCTACCACAGGAGATAATGAATCCAGTCCCAGAGAGAGAATCATGATTCGTCTAAGCCAGTGGTGGCTATTGTGACACTTCCCTATGACAGCAACGAAGCTCCGAGGTGGGCATGTGAACCTTTATGTCCACTAAGATAGATGGAGAAGCCTGAGGTTTCTGGGCAAGATTTTCCCTCTGATAGGAGAGGTGCAAAAGGAGAAAGACCTGCTTTTCTGGCCACCCTCTTCCTTATCTACTGGTTCTTATTATGTGAGAACATAATACTTGGAACTCTTTCAACTACCTTTATGGCCCCAAAGAAAAGGCCAAGACAATTGTAAGGATTCTGACTTACCCTGACATTGTTGAGCCACTAATCTAACTTTGGAAACACCCTTGGACTTCATGTTAAACAAAATAATGTTCTCAGTTTCAGCAACTCTTAGTAGGATATCCTGTTACTTGCCACTGAAGGCATTCCAAATAAACATAGTTCTAAATGAAACGCTCTCAATCGCATCACTTGGTCTGTGTTAACTTGCTTCTAAGAATCCTGGCTCTAAGAAAGTAAATGTAAGGTCCAGCCACAAAGGGAGAAAAAAGGCCCAACATAAATAAAGAGGGGCGGTTTTAATCTCAGAACCATATTTGAGCTTCCAGAGTCGTGTAATAAAAAGCTATTTTCTTTTTATCTTGGTTCATATTCTTCCCACTAAAGAGCCCAGATGGTTTATATGTCTGGTCTCGGTTATACAATCTATTTATTGGTAAATTAAATAAGATAAGGCCTGTAAAGTACCTAGAATAGAGCTATATATGGTAGATGTTCAATCAATTGTAGATATTATCATGTATTCTTTGAGCTTGATTGCCCACATTTTATTTGGGCAGATTAAATTCCATGATTAATAATAGTGTCACTAAAGCCCCATCTTGAGACAAACTGGACTGAGAAGATGCCTTCTACAGAGCCTAACCCTCTCTTGAAGGGTTAATCATTTCACCCAGTACTGAAGAAGTTAATCTCTGACAAGAGTTTAGGGAAACTTTTTTATGTTCTAACTAGGGACACATGTTGTCATTTAATAATAGGAATTTTGTTTAATACTAATTTGAAAATGGGTGTTTTCCACAATGTTGAAACCAGGCATCTCCCTCTAATTCTTTCTTCAAAACAATCTGTGTCAATACCTTAACCAAGCCAGGCATGGTGGTGCATGGTTGCAACCCCAGTACTTGGGAGGCTGAGACAGGAGGATCCGGGTTCGCGGCCAGCCTCAGCTACTTAGTGAAGCCCTCTGCAACTTAGTGAGGCCTGGTTTCAAACTAAAGAATAAAAAAATAGGGCTGGGTGTAGCTTAGAGGTAGAATGCCCCTGGGTTCAATCCCCAGTATCGCAAAAAAAAAAAAATACCTTAACCAAACTATCCCTAGACTAAGATGGAACAAGGGGACTCTCAATTCCATAAAAAAAAAAAGCTATGTTATCTGATGTTCTAATGCTCTTCTAAAAATACCTCTTAAGAGAGGATTTCTCAATCTTTCATACCAATGGACTATTGACAGACTGGAATCAATCCTATCTGTTCCGCCTTAGGCAAGCATGGGTCTTTTCCTCATAACTCCAGGTTAAATGAGGACTGTTAGGAAGAAAGCACCATCCCATCATAAAACTTGGCACAGATGCCTGTAAAATAGCTCCCAGAGGAAATGCTGCTCTGTGTCACACACAGAAGCCTCACTGGTCTCTAGTTTTACAGGGCAACGAAGAACACTTAATCATTGTTGTATGAGCAGTAATCAAGAAAATGCATATCAGCACATTTTGGAGAGCTACATCCCAATTATGCTGAAATGTCGAATAGCTCTAGTGGTGGCTTCTCCAGTGCCTAGAACAGTGCCTGGAGTGTGTGTGTGTGTGTGTGTGTGTGTGTGTGTTACTGGGGATTGAATCCAGGGGAATTCTACCTCTGAGCTACACCCCCAGCTGGTTTGTTTTTATTTATTTATTTATTTAGTTAGTTAGTTTGTTTGTTTGGAAATAGGATCTTGCTAGGATGCTGAAAGTCTTGCTGTGTTGCTGAGGCTGTCCTCAAACCTGTGATCCTCCTGTCTCAATCTCCTAAGTACGGGGATAACAGTCATGTATCACCACACCGGGTTGGATCATGTATTATTATTATTATTATCATTATTATTATTATTATTATTATTATTTTATGAGTTCTTTAAAGTAAAGGAACTAGGATGCTACACTATTGTGGCAGCCTCAAGAAGGTAAACTCTGAGTCTTCAAGCCTCATTTTGAGACAATGGAATTTTACTATATTATTTAAGGTTCGTTTGTTTAAAAGGTCTCTCGTTGACACTTAACTCTCTTGTGAAAGTATTCTCAAACCTTTACTTTATATTACACTGCATTATCTCTTAAAAAGAAAGACTTTCATATAACTTTATTCATATATTTTATGTATTTTTATTTTTTGCAAGTTGACTTTGTGCCACCACTGGGAAATGGACAATGTAGTTCATTTGTTGGTTGTTTGTTTCATATGACATGAAAAAAAAATCTTTTGACAAATTTTCCTATTGAATTGGCCTGCTTAAGGTACCATATGGCAAAACATTCTATACAGCTCACCTGGTAGAACTGAAATTCAATCCAGACTGTATTGTGTGTGTGTGTGTGTGTGTGTGTGTGTTAGTTACTGGAGATTGAACCCAGGGTCATCCTACCTCTGAGCTACACCCCCAGCCCTGTTTTATTTTTTATTCTGAAACAGGGTCTCACTAAGTTAGCCAGTGCTGGCTTCAAACCTAGGATCCTCCTATCTCAGCCTCCTAGGTACTGGGATTACAGGTGCACCACTGCACCTGGCTAGCATTTTAAATTCAAAGTGCTTAAAAAACTCTCCATACCCTAAGAAAAGCATGAGCCAAACAAACAAGCTCTATAGAGAACCACTTAGTCTGAGTTAGAGAAGAGAGTCCCTCCCCATCCTTCTCTGAGAGTGCGGCTCATAGAGAGATGGAGCAAGACGACGTTTCAGTTCTTCTAAGGCTATTTGCACATGGTCCCTCTTCATTCCGTTTCAAGTGTTGTCCGTTCCACAATGGCAGGTGTATAGTCCTTGCTAAGCCCGGGCTCACTTTTGCAAGAAAAATATTCTGCCACCATTGCAGGTATCACCCTTTTACCTGCTCAGATCGTCATTCCTCCTCCAGGTTTCCTGGGAACAGGTATAGAGTCAGGGTCATGGCAGGAAATAATGGGTTGGCATCCTGGCCTGTAGAAGTCAGTGATGTAATATTGTGGTCACATCAACAGCTCTTTAAACAAACCCCAGCCCAGTGCTGGTTGTATCCTCATAACCATGATGGGCATTCATAGTGTCTAGACTGCAACGAGATGTGAAAAACTCAACTTTTCTCCTTTTACTGTGTTGGAAATCTTTTGGCCCATCCTTTAAAGCATATAAATTATTTTTCTCACCCTTTTAGGGAACTTAACTCTTCCAGGTTTCTGGAGATACTTAACAGAGTTTATGTGCTGAAAATAGGGGTTCCTCAAAGGCCATCCTTCCTAAGGGGACAGTGGCTGTGGCATTGAGTATTATTCCACTTGCTTCCCTGTCCTCCAGGCCAGGTGAACCTGTTTTGGCCAGTGGAATGTGAGCAGAATCCATGCGTACTTCCGGGAGGAAGCATTTAACTGAAGAGACGACTATTCCAGCTGGCTCTTCCGGTCCTCAGACATCAGGCAGCATGTGTTGAAAGACGCCTCCCTCAGCCTGTGTCCCTAAGTGATAGTGACAAACGAAGCCCGCTTGCCAACCCATGCTGGACATGGGGAAAGATTGAGAAATAGGTGCTCTCTCACATATCTGGGAGCACCTTTTGCAAAAAAGTAAAATCGCCTTGCCAAGCAATTTTCGAACACGTGGCATTTCTTTAGACGCCGTAAAAAGTTATTTCTAACAATTGGCGCCAACACAGGGCACAGCGCCCCTCCAGGGTGGTGAGGATCCCCTCTTCTTAAGGGAGACGTGTCCTACTGCCGTGTTGTGGTAGCCTTCAGAGAGGGGACTCACAATCTCTGGAGCAGGTGATAAACCTTCAGGCGAAAATTGCGAGGTAACGTGGGGAGAAGGCCTTAACAAATACCGCGGCGACCAGAGATTCACGCGTGGAGTCAGGTATGAACACTTCGGGGAGAAGCAAGTAATACTTGGGTGGTCGGGACACTCCAGGGGTTGTGCGTGTGTGTGCTTGAATGAGCATGTAATGCGGTTACACAACCGGGAAGGCCAGGGTGGGAAGTAATGGCTGTGTGTACTTGGATGAGGGGTAACAGGTGTGGAGTCTGGATATGCTGTTCTGCTATATCCTTGGTGTTTCACAGGGCATAAGGCCTCCTCTTCGGGGGAGCCAGCTAGGGGCTTTAACTGGCCTGCCAATAAATGCCTATGGGGATATGGGTCCCAAGTGGAAAACAGACAGACTAAGCGCAACTGGGAGAAATACTAGAAACCTCCAGCAGGAGGAAACTAGGTCTCAGCCAAGTATCTAGTTGTGGTTTTACAACTAGGGAAGCCAATATGGGAAATAGAACCTCTTTATCCTGTGAAAGGGCACATGGGAAAGAAGAAGAATTAAATAAAGTTCCTTCAAATAGCCCCCTGGGGCATATGCTCCAATATTGGGAAGAGAATCCCAGGACAGCAGGGAAAAAGAAACACCAAATGATAAAATACTGCTGTTTCATTTGGATACAAGAACCCACCCTCCATCCATCAGTATTCTGGCCAAAATTTGGTTTGAGTGAGGATTGGGTTTGCCAATCGTTAATCAAATATGTCAATAATAAAAATCCTGTGACCCAGGAAAAAATAAATTATGCGCTCTGCTGGAGGAAGGAGCCTGTAGGCTTGTTCCTTATGAAGGCAGAAATGAATGAGAATAAGAACAACTGGGACCCCTTAACTGTTTACCTTCCCCCTGTAATTCAGGGAATCAGCAGACTGAACCACCTCAAGTCACTGAGGAGGGAGGGGGGGCAAGGAGGGAATCTGAGTCTGAGTCGACTGCAGCGACTTCAGACCCCCCTCCTTTATTCTGTACCTTCCTTCCCCGACTGAGAAGAGAGGTTCAACAATGTAAACGGGATGTCCAAAGTCTCCCTTTTCCTTCTAAAAAGGAAGAGTCGCAGGCTTTTTACCCACTTAGGGAAGTTCCTCTGGGTGGAGGGGCTATTGGGTTTGTAAATGCCCCCCTAACTAGTTCAGAAGTTAGAGCTCTAAGAAAGGAACCCCTCTTATAGAGGCCCCCCACGGGGTTGCAGACTAGCTAAATCAATTTCTAGGTGCAGAAAAGAAGGCCATTTTAAAAGGGAATGCCCAGACCTGAAAAAAGAAGAAAATTATACCCATTATGACCTTCGAGGAGAACTGGAAGGTCAAGGGCTCTTACACGAAAGGGTCCTGCCAAGAGCCCTTGATAAATTTGCATATGGGACCTAAAAGGAAGGAATTAACATTCCTGGTTAATTCTGGAGCAGCCAGATCCTCCCTTGACCATCACCCCCCCCTTCTTTAAAGCTGTCTAATAAATCATTAATGGTTTCAGGAGTAAAGGGAAAAGGATTTAATGTACCTATTTTTGAGAAAACACAGGTTGAGTATAAAACCAGACTAGCCCAGGCAAGATTCCTTTTTGTACCTGAGGCAGGAACTAATCTTTTGGGCCTGCGCTCAGACATACCAACAATGGAGATCAAAGATCAATTTCTCAGAAATCATGTGTCGAGTCTCTCCTCTTCCCTGTCCTCTCTTAGGGTACAAGGATTGTTATCCCAAACCCCACCTCTTAAATTTCCAGCACACTCTCATCAACCCAGCGACAGCGTCCTAATAAAGACCTGGAAGGAGGACAAGCTTGAGCCAGCCTGGGAAGGACCATATCAGGTGCTGCTTACAACAGAAAGGGCTGTTTGCGCTTTGGAAAGAAGTTAGACTCATTACACGTGTGTTAAAGGGGCCCCACCTCCTATCCTGAAAGGACAATGGACCATCACTCAACACCTGGACCCTCTCAAGTTAACTGTAAAAAGACTCTAAGTTTATTCTGGTCTTTGGTTCTGTTAAGCGTTCCAGGTATTGGGTAGCCCTTATTCAGCTCAATTCACTATTAATGTTACTATAGGAAAGAAACCCCTAATTATAAAAATCAATACATGTCAAGTCTTATGTCTCTGCCCAAAACCAGCATGGGCGATAAAGCAAAATAATCCAAGACAAGCCCCTTGTTCTAGTTGGGGCAAGTCTCAAAGGACCACCCCAAATAGAGGATGGACACCCCCACCATATAGAGCTGTTCCAATTCCAAGAGGGTTAAAAGAAAATAACTAGGCCTGGAGGAGTTTCCCTTAACACCTGTGCTAATTTACAGTATAATCCACTCTTGCTAACTCACAAGCCAGGAACAACAGCTCTGTCCATTAAACACAGGTCTAGCTTCCAGGCAGATACGTCAGGAAATAATCCCATGGGGAAGCTTGCTATTAGATTAGTTAATAATTCAACCTTGGTTGCTATTGTTAACCCCTCAACCTGAGGCACTATAATAAAAATAAAGGATTTCCACCAGATGATAAAGGTTAAGGCAGGATATGGGAAAACAAATGCCTGGTCGAAATGGACTAAAAATTCTGCCAGCACCTTAAACAACGGTGACCATTATGTTTATGTGGCAAACAAACCAGGCAGGTCAAAAACTCAGGTGGTACCATTTCCACTCGGATGAACCTCAGACCCAATAGGCATGAGATGTATGATAGCCCTCTTTCAGGACAATCTAGCATGGGGCAAAAAGTCTTGTAAGACCCTATCCCTCCTGTTCCCAGTGGTTCAGGGTCCAAAGCAAGATCCCCTAAAACTGCTCAGCCTCCAGTCCCAAACACTAACTATACCTCATGCCTTTCAAGGTGGGAGAGACAGTCAATGTTCTTGGAAAATGTTACAGGCTGCAGTGAATGCTGGTCCTTTGAGGAGCTGGATAATCAATCTGTGCTGGGGGTAGCCCGAGCAAAAGTCTGGTGGTACTGTGGAGGACCACTACTGGAGAGTTTATCTGCCAATTGGAGTGGAATTTGCACTCTAGTACAATAGGCGATTCCTTTCGGCCTGGCATTTCAAACCCAAAGTGAGGTACCCTCTAGTGGGTCATTAAACCTTCGCATATATGAAGATTCAATCAAGACTTCAAAGGATGGTCCCAATGAATTTGAGGCTAAAAACCAGGTAACTATATGGTTTACACCAATATTGTTTTGGTGGTCCACCATTAATAAAAAGGCAGATTGGGTAAATAATATATGTTACAACCAACAGAAGATTGTCAACCACACCTTAGATGTCATGCAGAAAGTAGTTAAACATTTATCTGCATTAACAGCTGAGCTAGCAGAAAGTTTAAGGATAGGTAATCCTTTCCCCAGCCGAACAGAACAATGGTTGGGAAAGCAAGGAGAAATAATGACTCCGATCATAATACTTCTCATAATATTTGGAAAAATTATCCTAGTAGGATGTGGTATAATCCTCTGTGTTAAGGCTCTAGTCCAGGGACAGGCAGAGATAGTTCTTACTGAACAATCCTCTATGGCTTACCAAAATAATCTCTTGTTAAATACCTTTGAGAGTAAAAGTCGCTGTATGCTAATAAAGTTTGAAGAAAAGAGTAATAATGTATAATAAAAGAGGGGGGAATTGTGAGAATATAATTGTATCTTTTCTGTCAAAGGAGGTAGTTTCACTTAAATGGCCATTTTGTAACCTGGTAGGGACTTACATTCCTTCCCCAAATTAACATCTCTTAAGAGATTACAGGTGTCGACACTCCCCATCTTCCCCTGTAGCTGACCTGGAAGAATGTGAAGCTGGAACTTCGACCAATAGGAGTTCAGCGCAGGAGGAGCCTTGCGTTAGGGATATGAGACCCACTGGGTTCTTTGTGAAGCGTGCTCTCTCTCATATCTGGGAGCACCGTTTTTTGCAAAAAAGTAAAATTGCCTTGCCAAGCAAAAAAAAAAAAAAAAAAAAAGAGTGAGAAATAAACCTTCGTTATTTTATTTTATTGCTATGTTTGTCAATACTGAGACTTATTTTTTAAACTTCACCGCAATCTGCTTAATTGTAATAGAAGACCACAAAGGGTTACTTGTGGGAAGAGAGCAGAATGAGGGCTTTCCTGGATGAGGAAGTAAAGAGAGCAGTGGTGGGCCTGGAGAGGAGGCTGGGCAGCAGGTTAAAGAGTGGGGTCAGGGGTCCTGGAATGGACACTGGGGGTCTATCCCTGACAGTAGCCCCATAGGCCATCAGTGGCTGGGGAGTTCTGGGGCCAAGAGCAGGATCCTTGCCCGGGATCTGTGTGTGCAAGAACTGAGTAGAACCAGAGAACCAAACTATCCATGGAAGCACATGCCAAGGAAGCTTCCAGGGTCCAGGGGAGAATGGTCATTGCTAGTGATTCTGTGTGCTGTGGACAGGAGATTGAATGCACAGTCGGTATTGTCCAGGTCTTTGAGAAGTAGATTATGGAGAAAGAGATTAAGGTGAAGGAGATTAAAGCCAGCAAGAGGAAAATTGGCGCAGCCCCAATGGAGAGAAATGTGGAGGGAGCCAGACGAAGTGAGAGAAAAATCAGACCGTGGTGAGATCTGACTCCTTGGAGAGAGAGACCAAAGGAGGGGCGGGAGGGAGGCCTTACCCTGCTCGCAGCTCTAGGAAAGCATCAGCAAGTCAGCCGAGGAGTCCTCCAGCCCAAATCAGGAATCCTGTGCTTCCTGTGTCTTAGTATCCCTATCGGACTTACCTGGGCACAGTCGCTGAAAAGCATTTCTGGTGTCAATGCTGTGATGAGTTCTAGACCATGGCAGCTGTGACCCTCAGCTAACAATGCTACAGCAATAGGAGATCAGAGAGGAGGGTTGTCTAAGCCAGCACACAGCTGCCACGCCAGTCTGTAGAATGCAGCTTACGAAAGTGTAATAGAGAAGAAAACCGGAGATTACACATGATGTATAGACATCGTATCCTGGGTGCTAATAGTACCACCTTATATTCATTTCAAAATTTACTGCTTACCAAGTACCTTCACGTATCTCCTCTCCTTTGAAACAGAGTGGCCTTATCCTCGGTACCAGGGTGGGAATCCTGAAGCTCCCCAGGACACCTGCCCGTGCAGAGGAGGATGAGAGTCACTCCTAGGCTCAGTCACTGGATAACAATAACTCTGTTGAAGCCCAGTGCTCGTGAACGTTTTGCAATGTTCTTAAATGTGAATTTATCTCAGGCCACTTGCTTAACAAACTGCCCCAGAAAGAAAGTGCACTCCAAAGAAGGCTCTCCTCTGTCTGTCATGTTTGTCACTAGACATAGCACTCATAGGAGGGTGGACTCATCTGTGGCAGAGGAACCCAAGGAGATGTGTCGCACGATTTCCTGTCTACCAGGAATCTCCTTCTCCGGGGGTTGTGCATGGGCTGACAGAGCAGCCCCGTGTGGCTTCAGGATGGAAGAAAAGAGGCCTCTGGACTGAGATATGCTCATTTTAAGTGGAGAGAGAAGTTCTGGCTGGGAGCCGCAGATTCTGCAGGGAAAGCCTTCCCAAAGCCAGTGGACCTTCCTCAGCCTTACAGCAGACATATTTACATGGGACTAGACCAGTACACACTTTCTTTAACATCAAGGGAGATTTTCTTCTTTCCAAAGAGAAAGAACCAAGTCAAACAATTACCCAGGCTGCAGAAAATCTCCAAACCTCAGTTCCATTCCACAAACGAGCCCATCTCAGGAAGTGGACAAAAGTATAGACTTTGTTAGTTTCAGTGTTTCATTTAAAGTCAAAGGGACCAGGTTAAGGTGGCTCAACAAATGAGCTACGGCAAGTGAGATGAAAATAAGCATAAAGCCTTCAAGTACTACGGATACAACATGTCCATTTTCAGATTGCTGTTTACTTGGGAAGCCACGTGAAAGTGTTGACGTTTTCATTAGTTGTCAGAAAAAAAAATCTCCAAAGAACAAATACCTTTTAAGCTATGAAATTATCTCCCAGAGGAAAAAAAGGTGAACCATTTCCATTTTCACCGTGCCCGTCTCCATCCAACCTTTCAGAGTAGGATAGTAACAGATGCATTCGAGACCTCTTTGGGTTTGCTTCCAGCAAGAGGAAAATGTTCTTGGAGGAATGGCACCCCATTAAACAGTGCCGGATGTAATTTTTACTTTATACTTAAGATCCATTTGTTCTGGGGTGGGAAATTGCTTTCTTCTCTTAATAGAACCAATCGCCCTAGGTCAGCCTAGAGGAAATAACAGAGTGGTGGGCTGGAAAAGTCTCGAAGTTTTAGTTCTGATGGAACCACTCACTAGGTCTTGTTGGGCAGGTTTCATAATCACTCACAACCTCCATTTCCTTATTTATCAAATGAGAAGGTTGTTAATATTTCAAAGCAGTTTTTTGCTCCTCCAGTTGACCTGGGGAGCCTTGAGAAAACAGACACGCTAGACCTCCCACCAATCTCTGCATCTGAGTCTCTGGGAGTCTAGATGTTTAAAGATCCCTGGTGGTTTGAATGCAGCCTTTCTGTATTTTAGGAGTAAATAGACAAGATCTTCAAAATCCCTTCTAGCTCTAAAATTCTATGATGGGGAGGAGGATGGAGCAGGTCTGGGGAGGTCATCCTTCAGTGCCATAGACCAGTGTCACCTGGGACTTGTTAGAAGCACAGCATTTTGGATCCTGCTCCAGAAACCTACTGAGTTGGCATCTGTGTCTTAATAAGATCCCTAGGTAGTTTATAAGCACCTTAAAGTTAGGGAGTTTTTCTCTCTTCCATAACCAGAGTGAACCTACTAGCTACATGCTAGCAGTCATGTTCCCACCCAAGTCTCTGTGGCTCGGCCAACCCAGGAACATATCATCACACAGGAAACATTCGACATCAGGTATTATCTCTTCCTGGCTGCCATTCCTTCAGAGCATGTGATGTTGAACATCACCACTGCACTATAAGTCTTTACAAACTTAACTGCCTGGGAAGGCAAACTACCAAGACCAAAGCAAGAGAAAGCTGGGCTGTGCTTGTGTGTGTGTGTGTGTGTGTGTGTGTGTGTGTGTATGGAACAAAAGCATCCAATTTCCTTTTCCACTGAAAATCTCAGAGAAGCCCGAAGGCCTCTGGGTATTGCACTGTGAGTGTTCATTATGGGATGTAGATGGTGTCCCTTTCCTGAACAAACATATTCCTTCTGCTGCTTTGAAGATGTGCCGTTTTGACTTTCTCTTTCAAGCTAAAACTGAACTTGATATGGTAATTTTTCATAAATTTTGGTTTATTACTCATGAGAATTATTTCCGAATGTCCTAGTCTGTTTTCTGCTGCTATAATAGAATACCACGGACCAGGTAATTTATTTAATTAAATTAATTAATTAATTTATTTATTTTTTATTTTTTGCAGTACTGGGGATTGAACCCAGGGGCATTCTACCTCCAAGCTACACCCCCAGCCCTATTTTTTTTATTCTTTATTTTGAAACAGGGTCTCACTAAGTTGAGGAGGGCCCAAGTAGCTGAGGCTGGCCACGAACCCGGATCCTCTGGTCTCAGCCTCCCAAGTAGTGGGATTACAAGTGACCTGGCTCTGGGTAATTTATAAGGATCAGAAATTTGTCCCAATCTTGGAGGCTGGAAAGTCCAAGATCCAGAGGCTGACATTTGGAAAAGGCCTTTTGTGCATCATCCTGTGGAGAAAGGTAAAAAGACACGAGAGAGAGGGAGAAGAAGAAAGAGAGGGAGAGGGAGAGGGGGAGGAGAGGGGGAGGGAGGGAGGGAGGGAGAGAAGGAGGGAGGGAGGGAAGGGGAGAGAGAGAGAGAGAGAGCGGGCGCGCTGAAGTGTCCCTTTTACAGCAAACCCACTCCCTAGATACATTAATCAATTCACTCTGCCTTCATGGCCTAATCACTTCTAATTAGACTCCACTTCCTAACATTCTTACTTTGGAGATTAAATTTTTGATACATCCTTTTTGAGGAACACATTCAAACCATAGCACTGACACAGCTCAAGAATAATGCGTATAAATTGCCTAGGTTTGTAAGAGAAATCTGTGGCTGATAAGTATAACACCTTTGTACTTCTACATTCATAAATCAAAATTTGACAACAACTTGCAAGTGGACTTCCAACTGTCCAGACCTTAGAACTGAGAACAAGAGAAAGGCTCTTCCCAGCTCTGCTCCTGACCTCCACCCTCCACCCACCACACACACCCCAAACCACCTCCACAGACATTCTTGATTCCTAAGGACAGGTGAGCCAATTAGTCATGCATCATTTAATGTAAATTTCTCAGACTGTTATCCTTGGAGACTAAGCAGACTGGAAAGACTGGAAGGGAACCTGGTGGAGAGGAGGATGGAGAAGGGGAGGACAAGGTAAATGATCTAAGACAAGTGTCATTCCACAGCAGAGACCCTGAAGGGGCAGGTCAGGTTTGAACTGCACGTAGGCAGCATGCTCGCTTGGAGACAGGGTCAAAGAAGAGAGCTCCTGCGAGGCACGGGAGAAAGAACAACAGAAAGCCTGGAGAACATCGAGCATGCGCACTGCATTTTACCTGTTTTAATGGCTGACCCAGGATGACCTTTGGATGCATGTGGTAGATTGTCATTTCTAGCCAAGGCCATTTTTCCCCCTAAATAGTACTGAGCACTACATGTAAGAAATGAAATGTGAAGGAAAGTGATCCATATTTTCACATTTATGAGACGCAAGCCTGAACCTTGACTGCAATTGTCTAATTTCAGGCTTTTAAAAAAATTTTGGTGATACTGGGGATTGAACTCAGGGGCATTCTACTGCCAAACTACTACCTTCTTCCCCAGCCCCCTTTTTTTAAAAATTTTTTGCTTGGTTTCTGATGGTCTCACTAAGTTGCTGAGGCTGGTCTTGAACCTGCCATCCTCCTGTCTCAACCTCCCAAGTACTGGGTTTACAGGTATGTGCCACCACGACTGCCTTAATTTCAGGTATTTTCAATGAAGAAAAATTTAAGTTCTCTTCTATTTTAAGATAGTGTTAAATGTGTGTGTTTGTTCAAACTTTTGTATTCACATCATGTTGACTTGTGAATGCCTTGAACTCTTCCCTCCTACCACCTCTCAAACATACATGTCTCCCATGTAGAGTCACTAGTAAGGATGCTGCAATCTTCCACTTACTATTTCCTGAGTGAAGAGTCTCACTACCTCCTGGGGCTGCCCACTCCACTATTGGACAGCGTTTTGAAAAAAATAACCCCTTTCCTTCTTATACTGGATGGAAATATGCTTTCATTTGACATTTATTCTCTGGTTGTCATTTTGGCATTGGACTCCAAAGAATAAATCTAGTTTCCATTCCATGACACAACCCTTCAGATATTTGAAGAAAGTAATCAAGTCCTCATAGAACTGTCTGTCGTTCAGTAAATCATGTGTTAAACTATTCTTTGTTCATAGGACTAAAGGAACTCATTAGATCACATAATTGTGTGTGTGTGTGTGTGTGTGTGTGTGTGTGTGTGTGTGTGTGTTACTGGGGATTTGAACCCAGGGGCATTCTACCTCCAAGTTACATCCCCAACCCTATTTTTATTTTTATTTTGAAACAGGGTCTCAACTAAGTTGGTGATAGCCTCACTACTTGCTAAAGTTGTCCTCAAACCTGTGGTCATCCTTTCTCAGCTTCCCAAGTACTGGGATTACAGGTATGCGCCACCATGCCCGGCTATAATTTTTTTATAAAAGCTCAGGCAGGCATTCCCCCAAAGTGAACTTTCCTGCTCGCTCCATGGTAATAAGGCTGGTAGCAGTAATAATCCTTATTCACCTCTCATGGGCCAGTTTCAGTTAACTTCATTAACTGTCACTGTCATAGAATGAACACTGCACTGCCTCGTTCTAGATCTGGATTTCCAGGAGACAATGCCTGAATCGGGCAGGAAACTGTCTTCACAACACCACTAAACCTGATGTCTATTTAAGACCCTATGATTCTAAGTTAAGTCTGTGATTACTTTCCTTAAAAACTACACATCTGTACATGCTTAGCAGCCTTTCCTTTCCTTTAGTGAATTAGATGTTGCATTGTCTTTTAGAATAATGATTTTCAACTGTGTTAGCCCATTAAAAGTACCTGGGGAGCTTTCAAAACTCACGATGCCCAGGCTGTACTTCAGATCATTTAAATCAAAATCTCTGAGGATGAAAGTCAAGCATTAGTATTGTTTAAAACTCTGCAGATGATTCCAAGGTGCATCCAAGGACTACAATCACCTGGAAGGGGAAAACAATGAATAAAGAGCTCTGTGGGAAAGGCATCTCAGCAGGAGAAATGCAAGTTTGGGGCTGGTTGATTTGATGGCTGATTGAATGAATGACTGGTTGAAGGAGGGAAGGTGTGACTTTCAATGTGATTTAGAGCTTAGACCAAGGCTGGGAAGGGTATCAAAACTCCTACATTCAGAGCACAGCTACAGAGACCTACTGATCTATCCTGTAGGCCTATTTGGAGCCTGCCCTTGCCCTGAGCATTTCTCCTCCAGCTTTCTCTGATGTTTCAGTACAGTCCCCCCCCCCGCCCCAGGCCCCTACCAGATAGCCAGGTGATTGGCCAATGCCCAGGACTTCATATACATTCTCACCTCAAGTCACTTCTTCATCACAAAGTAGATAACTAGATTTACCTCTCAGACTGCCACTTATTGGGGAAATTTTCACTCTCTACTGGCTTTCTTTCCTTTTTTTTTTTTTTTTGCATTGCTAGGGACCAAAACCAGGGCCTTGCATGTGCTAAGCAGGTGCTCTACCACTGAGCTACATGCCTAGCTCTCCACTGTCTTTCAAGACTACTCCCAAGTGTGGCTGCAATGCATAATTATAATGAATACAGGCATTTTCAGCTTGCACAACATTCCAAGACAATTCATCTGCAGTCAAAGCTTGATATGGTGCCTCCTCCTTCAGGTGGTCACCTGGGCCCCTACATATGCCATAAGTATGAGCTGGAGCAGAGGCACTGGGCACCTGTGGGGTAACCTGGGGGTCTGGGTTATCCACTCATGCAGCTTACTCATGCCCTGTTGTTCTACTTGGGTTTGATCTCAAATGTACCACTTCCCTCTTGCAATGGACTGCTGGTGGGCTCATCTGACTTGAATGGTCTGATATTGCCTGGAATATAATAGGAGTTCAGCAAATATTTAGTAAGGAAACAAGAAGCAGAGATGAGTGTAATAGAAAACAAAGAAAATTAAAAGTTTTTTTTAAAAAGTCAATTCTTTGAAATAACTAAAAAGATCAATAAAGCTTTAGCAAGATTTGTTTATTTTAAAAGGAAGATGATACAAATAAGCAGTCAAAAATGAGACAGAGATATAGATGGTAGCTTTTAAACTTAATAAATCTCACTGCTTTTACTGCTGCCACTCTGGTCAAACACCTTTGCAGTCAGGCATGGTAGCACACGCTTGTAACCCCAGTACTTGGGAGGCTGAAATAGGAGGATCGCAGTTCACAGCCAGCCTCAGCAACCTAGTGAGACCCTCTACAACTCAGTGAGACCCTGTTTCAAAATAAAAAAAATAAAAAATATGGCTGGGGGGTGTAGCTCAGAGGTAGAATGGCCTGGGTTCAATCTCCAGTATCAGAAAAAAAAAACTTTCCTAAACTTCTAATTGTTTTTCTCTGTCTCCAACCACCCCCACCCACAGTCAGTTTTCTACATAGCAACCAAAATTATCTCTTTAACTTTTATTTATCTATTTATTTATTTATTTATTTATTTATTTTGCAGTACCGGGGATTGAACCCAGGGGCGTTCTACCTCCGCGCTACACCCCCGGCCCTATTTTTTATACTTTAGTTTGAAACCGGGTCTCACGAAGTTGCGGAAGCCTCACTAAGTAGAGGGGGGGAGAGACAGGGAGAGAGAGAGAGAGAGAGAGCTGAGGCTGGCCGCAAACCCGGATCCTCCGGTCTCTGCCTCCCAAAGTACTGGGATTACAAGCGTGCGCCACCACGCCCGGCTAACTTTTTATTTCAAAGTAATTTTAGACTTACAGAAAATTTGTAAAACTAGGTACATTCCCATATGTCCTTCACCCAGCTTCTTCTAATGTTAATCTCTTATATAATCATAACAGAATTATCAAAACCAGGAAGTGAACATGAGTACAATACTATTAACTAACTGCAGATCTTACTCATGTCTCATGGGTTCTTCCACTAATGCTTTTTCTTTCTTTTTTTTTTTTTTGTGGTACCGGGGATTGAACACAAGGGCATTCTACCTCCGCGCTACGCCCCCGGCCCTATTTTTTATACTTTATTTTGAGACCAGGTCTCATGAAGTTG
>PVJS01023033.1:0-29967 GCA_004027185.1 Glis glis | reverse complement strand
CCTCCCTCCCTCCCTGCCTTCTCCTTCCTTCCTTTCCTTCCTTCCTTCTTTTCTCTCTCTCTCGGCCTGTCTGGATGCTCATTCACCAACTCAAAGGTGGAGAACTGGAATACTTCACCCCTCACGTTCCAGTCCTGCTCTAGAATGTTATGATCCCATGAAGCGTGTTGAGTAGCAAAGCAACTAAACATGTAAGAAGTTCCACCCGAGCTATAAAATACCCCCTTTTTGATTTTACCCAAAGCTGGAACTATTTCTCCCTAGTTACTCATGTTTTATGTATTTTAAAGATAAAACAAGGACGAAAACAAGTAGCAGCATCTGCCCTGCACATTTCTCTCCCTCTGACGTCCTTGGGATATTTTCTTCTCTGCTATTTTTTGTCAGATCACATACATCTGAGAATTCAAGAATAAATGCTTCATTTACTGCTAAGTGGCTTTCTGGGTTGCCTGGGAATAAAGGGAGGTGGAGGAAGAGGAGCAAGGCCCCCGGTCTGCAGCCCTTGTGTTCCAGGTGGAGCGCGGCAGAGTCTGCAGACAGGAGCCCCAGCTTCCTCCAAGCTACAGGCTTGTTAGGCACGGTGACATCATGGTTACAAGGAACGAGCAGTCCCCGCCTTGCCTTCTTCTCTTTTGTGTGTGTGTGGACAGGAGACTCACCCTTGTACAATCTGAGAAGATGATTCAGGTCAACCCACCTTGGAATCATATGGCAAGGATTTGCCTGGAAGAAGTTTGATGAGGGAGTGTTGATCAGGGTTAAAGAAGCTCTGCGGGTTTGCAACAGAAACTCCTTTTGTATGCTTATTTTTATGCTTTTATTGGTGCAATGTAATTATACATTGTAGTGTGATTCAAAGTGATACAAACATGCATGCCCATATCACTCAGTGTATTTCCCTCCATGTACCCGCCCCTCCCCTTCTTCCTCCCCATACATCTTAATGAGATTTGTAGGGAAATCTTCCTGGATGCACGTGATCTTATTGGAACTGTTCCCTTCCTCAATCCTTATTTTTCTCCTCCTCACCTCCCTCCCCTAATCCCCTTACACTCTTTTACTGTTATTTTCTCCACATTTTTTTTTTTTTGCGGTACTGGGGATTGAACCCAGAGGCGTTCTACCTCCGCGCTACACCCCCAGCCCTATTTTTTATACTTTATTTTGAAACTGGGTCTCACGAAGTTGCGGAGGGCCTCACTAAGTAGAGAGAGAGAGAGAGAGAGAGAGAGAGAGACAGGGAGAGAGAGAGAGAGAGAGAGAGATTCTTCCATTTCATGTTGTCCCACTTCTGCCCCTCCCTACAATGGCCCTATCATCTAATCTTGCTGAGCCACTTGCTTTTTTTTTCCTGGAACATTCCATGACTGTTCCTATCTCTTTGATGTAAATCCCACTGCCTGGAATATCTTTCCCAAATTTGATTGTCAAGAGAACTACACCATATTTAAAGATTCAATGTAAATATCATCTCCTTGGGGAAATCCTCCTCCTCTTATCAAAGTTAATGATAAGCTTTGCAAAGTCTTTTATAATACACATTTTATATGAAGACCACACGAGAGGGTATACATAAAGAGCTTAATGTAGTACCTGCTACTAAAGTTGTCTATAAATGTTGGCTATTATTATTCTTAGAAACTATACCCAGCAGACTAAGCTCTGTGAGGGGAGAAAAGGTACTGCTAAAATGAAGAAATCATAATTTCAAGTGTGGATGAATCTAGAAAATGAAACTTGCTTTTTCAACACACATATACCAATAACTAGCAACAGAGGAAGTAATCCCTTCATTGAGTCAAAAGTGGTTAGATCTCGCTTGGCTAACTTATGCATAACTTGAAAGCAGAGGAAGCAAGTCAGAGCTGTTCTACGTCAGGGGTTAGATGCTTACTCGGAGCTCAATTGGGAGTCCTGTCTTTGCTCAACCAGTTTCGTCTTCCCGGAATGTCTCTGTCTTCTTGGTCTCTCTAGTGTCACCCAACCCTCCAGGGTTCAGTTACTTCCTCACTTCTTTTATAAAGTGTCCTCCAATTATTTCTGTCCAGTGGATGCTTCTGACTCGGTATTTTCTAGGAGTGGGATAGAGAGAAGAGGGAGGGGTGTTGTTTTTTAAAGAGGGCTATCATGGACTCTGTCAGGCTGGGAGTCTTTCATGGAACAAATGGACTATCTTCAGTCCTTGTGCAGGGAAGCAGATCTAGACTTTTCTTTAAACAGAGGCAAAAGTGGCCCTCCGGTTCTGACTGACTGGAACATGGTGGCCATTTATCTGGTGTAGGCAGCTCAAAAGTTGTCAGAGTCCTCAGAGGCAGCCAGTTTGGGGACCAGAGTTGGGTCCAGTTCTGCCCATCCCTGGGTCCTGGCAATGGGAAGGACCAATCAATCTCCTTTCTGTTTGTTGCAATGGGCAGAGCTAGTTAGGTGGTCATGTTATTGGCAGGAACCAATAGTGTAGTAGTTACACTGAGAATTCTTCACTAAGTAACAGAGCCACCAAGCCGCAGTGCCGAGGGGCACAGGATAATCCTGTCCTGAGAACTCCTGTAATGAGGACTAATGCATCTTGGCAGAGCTGAGCATGTAGTAGATTCTAGTTGGTTGACTGGTTGATTTATTAATGGGGTTGAGTTTAGCAAGATATTAAACTCTTGATATTAAACATTTTTTGGGGGGTACTGGGGATTGAACCAGGGGGTCATTCTACTTCTGAGCTACACCCCAGTCCTTTTTATTTTTTACTTTGAAACAGGGTCTCACTAAGTTGATGAGCGTCTCGCTAAATTGCTGAGGCTGACTGTGAACCTGTGATCCTCTTGTCTCAGTCACATCTGGGATTACAGACATGTGCCACCACACTCAGCTTTAAACTCTTGATATCTGACACTCTTTCTTCTTGCAGCGTGTACATCATACTTGTGACCAAAAGGACTGGCTGTATATAATTAGATTAATCTATTTGCAGGTGCTATTACAGATTGGTTGAAGGAGCACAGGAAATTCTATAAGGTCTTCTGGTCTTAATTTTTATCTTTAAAGTAACATTTATAGTGCTAATTCTTGACCAACTTTGACAGATAACATTAGAATCAATTTCAGGCTTCCTTCCCTCCCTGAAAGTAGCATCGATTTAGCACTGTACAGAGAGCTTCATGCCAATTCAATTATTTGAATTTCAGGTAAACCCTAAGAAGTAGTTATTGTAACTACTCTTGTTTAGAGATGGGGAGACTGAGGCTCAGGGAAGTCAAGGGATATGGCAAGGGCTCACACATGTACACAACTCACAGCACAGGTGAGACTTGAATATGTTCCTAATTCCAGAGCCTCTCTACTAACACAAATTCTGACTGAACACCAGCTCGTGGTGCGTTTTAGATTTGGCGAGCTGTGGAAAGATGGCAGCAATGAGAATGTTCTCGTCAGTGTGGAGGAGAGATAAAAGTCCTGGTGTTCACTCTTCCACTGAATCGAATGCCTTAAGAGCTGAGGAAATAGCCGTAGAATAGTTCAGTCTCTCACTGTGTCTGTAGTCTTTATTGATGTTTATCAACTACTTGAAGGTCAGATTATCGAAGGCCATGATAAAATGGAAAGGCATTAAAACTTGTCTCTTTATCTGACAGCAAATCAAGGAAGAGCAGGAATCAGAGAAGTAGGTAGGGTAGGTCAGAACTCGGTCAGAAACTTCCCAGAGTTCAGTAAATAGCAAATAAACCAACCAACTAAACAAATCCCCAAACAATCCAACCAGCACTGAGATTTGAAAAGAGCCCCACGGGCATTGCTCTCTTGAACATTACAATGAGTTTTTCTGGACTACAAGGTAATTCAAAGCAGATCATAGATGAGGAATAACAAGATTCATCCCAACTTTGGAAAAAGCGAGACCTTGAGGGAGGCAAGTACTAGCATCAGTGGTTCTTGGAAGCAGGTTCCTTGTTGAAGAGATCAGCAGGATGAGCACCTGGAAATGGCTGCACCTTTCTCCAACTTGTCTTCCTTACTGAAAGCCACAGATAGTGGGATGGCTTGGGATGTCCGAGGCTAGGCTCCAGAATTTACGGGATTAGAAACCAAGGGAGCCACCTGCCTCGGGCTGGGTTTTAATTCTGGATGCAGCAGCAGCTCATTTACAGGGAGATGAGGTTGTTGACTCTTTCTCCTCCTGTCCCAGATTGGGTGAACTTTGACTCAATCAGCAGTGGTTGGCAAGCATGGGCAATGCTTTCATGAAGACGTCTGACTTAGCTAAAATTAGTGCAGTGTAATCATGACTTCATGTTGCCCAATATAATCCATCTTGTGAGAGAGGGGATGATGATTTTCAAACAGCTTTTAGCAGCATCATCAAAAAGAACTGGTAATCAACTCTCAATCATCCCTCCTGAGGCAGAGGAGCAGAGTGTGGTTGATACAGATGACATGTAACTCCCAAATCCTCTACATTTGATTTTGATTAATGTCTGCATTTCATTGGAATGCAGGTGTTCCTAATGTTCTGGGAATTGAGATCATTTAAATCTCAACACTTGAAGGCACAAAGAAGACTGGAAACATCTCTAGAGGCCTGGAAGGCCGAGCAGTTTCCTCCGGAGGGAGTGGGCTAGAACTTTCCCCAGCTGTCCTCCTTATGGCAGAGGGAGCACGTTACTCGTCACAACCACGCAGAGCACCACTCCGCAACACAGAGTGGCTCACGCCTCTTCTCTTGAAAGCAATGGCTAAACGTTCTGCTTTCAGTGAGCCTGTACCTAGACTCCAGAGAGAAGAGAGTGTGAAGATGGAGGGAATAAGGGATGTTTGGGAAGCCCGATGGCTTTTCAGGTAGGTAACTGGTTTTGAAGGGCATCTCAGGCACTTCCTACCTACCTGATTCCGGAGAGGTCACTGAAGGTGTTTGAGCCAGTTCCACACAGGTAAAAAAGTTTCCCTTGGTTATTAGTCATAATCTTTAACTAATGGGGTAGGTTCTCTGTAAATGATATTATGTTATTGGGTGTTTTTTTTTGTTTTGGTACTGAGGCATTCTGACTTTGAGCTATATCCCCAGCCCTTTTCATTTTTTATTTTGAAACAGAGTCTCCCTAAGTTGCTGAGGGTCTCCCTAAGTTGCTGAGGCTGGCCTCAAACCTGAAATTCTCCTGTCTCAGCCTCCCAAGTACTATGATTACAGGTGTGTGCTACCATGCCCGGCTAGGGAATATCATTTTTAATGAGTAGAGTTGAGTGGATAAGCTCCTTTGCATAGAGAGTCCAGTGGACAAGCTCACTGGGCCGTTGGCACTCCTGAGCTTTGAAGTCTAAGGAGTCTTCAAATACCAAACTAGATGCATCATATTTTCTGTTGCCTGCTGGTCATTTGGTGAAGAATTTGGAAGGCAGCATAGAGACTAGATTGATCTTTGAAACTGGGGAAACCCCAAGCACCCTAGGAATTTGCTGCGGTATACTTTGTAGGTAGCATCACACATTAACTCCTAGTTATCTTCCACCTCAGGCTACTACGTTCAATATATAGTCTGCCCCATCCTACTCTATAACAAATGTTCTTCTTCTTTCTTTTGTGTGTGTCCCTTTGGCTCTGGTGCCTTTCAACAGTCTTATTATTCGTCCTCTACTTTCTTCAATCTCTTCCCCACAACACTACCAGGAACAGGAGACCAGCATAGAGATGGGCATTGGGATAGATGTCAGTGGCCTTGTCCCTGTCCTCAAGGAGCTCCTGGTCCTGAGTAGAGTCAGCACGTGTTAACAGCATGCAAAATATAATTATGGAAGTCCGAATATGACACAGAAACAAAAGCAAACAAAGGAAGCTACTTTCTGGGCAGTCAAGGTAAGACCAATGGAAGTGAGCGATGCCTTTAGAGCAGAGACCCCGCCCGAGCTGGACTTATTCATTCAGCATTCAATAGATGCTATTGACCAATCATTATATACCAGGGCTGTGCTAGGTCCTAGGGATACAGAAGTGAATAAAAGCAACACATAAGTAAAATATCTAGCATACTGTATGGCATTAAGGAAAAAATTAGCCAGAAAAGGGAGGTAGGGAGTCCAGGGCCAGAATGGATAGAATACTAAAGGATCAATTTTGATTTTGATTTTGATTGTCTTGGTTTATTAGGCTATCATAAAAAATATCATAAAGTGGGTGGTTTATACAGAAGACATTTATTTTTCATAGTTCTGGAGGCTGGGAAGTTCAAGGTCCAAGCTCCTGGGAGGCTCTCTTCCTGGCTTGTAGACTCTTTCTTTTTCCCTATGTCCTCACATGGCAAAAGTAAGAGAGAGAGAGATATTGAGAATTTGTTTCTCTTTCTTTGCTTCCAAAGGAATTTCTTCCTTTCTTTGTTACAGTATATTATTTCCTCCCTTGGATTAGTGTTCTTGTTCACAAACATTCTTACCTCTTGCATTCTGATCAGCCCAAAAACCATGGCGCTGTCTTATTTCCCCAGCCTGCTCCAGAAGGGCCTTAAAATAACTTCACTGAAATGAACCTGGCCCCTTTCCTCCAGCTGCAGATGATCAGACAGAGGGCTGAGCCCTCCTCAGTGGTCTTTAGGGTTCTAGGACTGGTGGAGAAAAACATGCATTTCTCCTCCCTGTGTCTGCAAATGTTTTTATTTTTTATTTTTGTGGTGCTGGGAATTGAACCCAGGGGCACTTTACCTCCGAGCTATATCCCCAGCCCTTTTTATTTTTTTATTTGGAAATAAGGTCTCACTAAGTTGCTGAGAGCCTCACTAAGTTGCTGAGGCTGGCCTCAAACCTGTGATCCTACTGTCTCAGCCTCCCAAGTACTAGGATTACAGGCATGGGCCACCACGCCCGGCTCCTGGTATGGTTTTTGAAAACATTTTCTAAAAAGTATATCTCCATATCAGAATTACTTGGAGACCTAATTCAAACTGGAGAGTCCAGGGCCCCTCCTCACACCTTCAATAAAAATCTTTATTAGTGCTTAGGAGGCTGAGATAGGAGAATTATAGGTTTGAGGCCATTCTCAGGAACATAGAGAGACCCTGTTTCAAAATTAAAATTTTTTTTTTAAAGGGCTGTGGGTATAGCTTGGAGGTAGAAAGTCACTGGGTTCAATCCTTAGAACAATAAAATAAAATAAAATAAAATTAAGATAGAATCTTTACTGACACTTCCTTCTAATGATTATAAATGACTACTTTATCACTCCTACCATGGAGGTCTGTAGCAAGAGACACCAACAATGCATTCCCTTATGCGCTCCCTGAGTTTTGTATTGTGCGAACGTCTCTGAACAAGGGAGGAAGATGGCCTCTGAATGGAAGGATCCTTTGCTCAGAAATTCCAAGAGATTGTTATCTAAAAGGCAAATAATATCTATAATTAGATCCTCAGCGAAGATGGCCATTTTAATCCAAATTTGCCAGATCTTCAGGCAGGGTACCTCAGAGGAGGGCTCGGACGCTCCCAGACACACGGTGTGTTGCATAGGTTTTGGTTCTTGTCAGTGGCTCATTTCTCTCCCCGGTCACCTCCAGGAGTGTCAAGCTTCTTATCTCTCTCTGGAGTGGCAGGTTGCAGGTCACCCCGCCTTATCACCACTACATGGCTTCTCCAAGCAAATGCTGGACCCTCCTTGACTCAGGCGAGAGCCGTATTGATTATTAACTTCAGACACACATCTGGTTTTCATTACCGTGGTAGTAGACCAGAGCGGAGTGGTGTACTGGCTGGTGTGGTCACTTAACAACCATCAGGACTAGCTATAAAGAAAATTTAACATATCCTGTAATTACATTCTGCCCAGCACACAGGGGCTGAGGAATCTGCAGATCTGATTTCAGGATGGGAGAAAATGTTTATTGTATCTGTTCCACACATTTATTTACTCCGAGGTCGGGAGGCCTGCTGAAATATGGCCGCCCCAGCCCTGCCGCTCCTGCGGGGGCAGAGCGCTTTCTTGTTTAGGTCAGGAAGCTCCAGGGGCTCCAGGCGGATGGTCCCTTAATGCTTTTACAGGCTTTGGATTCTGAGCTGATGGAAATGCAGGGTGGATCTTGTCTGGAGTAAACAATCCTCACCCTCCACAGTGCTGGGTGCCCTCCCTGGCGCTCCGCTCACCCTCCTGGCCTCCAGGGACCGTCCCAAAGATCCCTTCCTGCTCCCTGGCTTATGCTCATCAGATACAGGCTAGGCTCTTTGATGGCATTTCCTCTTTAATTCCTCACACTTCCCAGGGGTGAGAGTATTTACTTACTTATTTGTTTATTTATCTACTTATTTAATTTATGTTGGTCCTAGGGATTGAACCCAGGAGCAGTCTACCTCCGGGCTGTACTCCCAGACCAATTTTATTTTTTATTTTGAAACAGGGTCTCACTAAGTTGCTGAGGCTGGCCTAGAACTTGTCATCCTCCTGTCTCGGCCTCCCAAGTACTAGGTTTGCAGACATGTGCCACCATACCCAGCTTATTGTGTCTGTTTAGAACTTGAGGAAACTGAGGCTAAGCATTAAGTTGGATGAAGCAGTAGTGCCTGCCAGGACGCCCTGGGGGGAAGCAACCTACCTGGTGCTACTCCAGATAGTAAGGTAGTAATGTTTTTTTCCCTGACTTACCTTTACCTTGAGAACTTTTTCTTTCTTTCTCTTTTCTTTCTTTCTTTCTTTCTTTCTTTCTTTCTTTCTTTCTTTCTTCTTTCTTTCTTTCTTTCTTTCTTTCTTTCTTTCTTTCTCTTTCTTTTCCTTCCTTCCTTCCTTCCTTCCTTCCTTCCTTTTTTTCTTTTTCTATTCTCATAGAATTTTTGGCACAGTGACCTATGAACCGATGGGTTGGAGAATTGGATCAACAGTTTCCAGGATAGGAACAGGAATTCTTGGAATAGGAACTATAAGCAACAAGTGAACCAGACACCCCAGCCTTCAAGAATTGAGTATTTTGAAATGTCTGTGGAGACAAAGGAGTGAACCACAGCTCAAAGGTTATAAAATACAGAAGGCTAACCACGGGAACTAGGTGAATCATCGGGTGGCGTTGATACACCAAAGAGGACCATCTGTGTGCGAGAAAGGAGCCATGGCAGGGCTGGTCTTACACAAAACTATGAAGTGGGGAAGGGGAGACTTTTGATTTCCCTGTTTACTTTTTTTTTTTTTGTGGTACTGGGGATTGAGCCCAGGGACATTCTACTTTTGAGCTACACCGCCAGCCCCATTTTATTTTTATTTTGAAACGGGGTCTTGCTAGGTGGATGAGAATCTCACTACTTGCTGAGGCTGTCCTTGAATCTGCGATCCTCCTGTCTCAGCCTCCCAAGTACTGGGATTACAAGTGTGCGCCACCATGCCTGGCTCTGTTTACTTCTTTGGACTCCTAAGTCCCTGTAACTGTCTCTTTTCTCCCCTGTCAAAGGCTGCCCTCAGAAAAAGATGGATGGGTATATTCAAACAAAAGTTTAAATGGCCGATGTGAAGGAATATATTTCTGAAGAGGGAATTTCATGTGCTAGTAAGTTGGTTAGGGAAGTTTTGGAATGGATGGTGTCCTAACACGCGGACAGGTTATCCACTGAGGAGTGGCGGCAGGAGGAAGTGAGCTTTGGAAGCTGACCAGCAGTAGGCAGGCACCAGACAAAAGCCACACTATGTCCTCAGAGGAAACACAACCCTAATCTAGTTTTCTCAAGGCTGGAATGTGAGGCCGGTTACCAGGTAGAGGCTCAGATTCAATTATCAGCCCTCATGCAAGAAAGGGCGCTAGTAGAATTCCTTTTGTGACCACCTGGGGACAGGGACAGTGCTAGACAGTTGCAGGAACCCTGAGTTGATGCTGAGCTAGGGTCTCTTAGGGATCTCTTGATCAGAGATCTCCCTGAGGGAGGAGGCCAAGTAGCTATAGGTGAAGGAGGAGGAGGAGGGGGCAGGGACAGTGCTAGACAGTTGCAGGAACGCTGAGTTGATGCAGAGCTAGGGTCTCTTAGGGATCTCTTGATCAGAGATCTCCCTGAGGGAGGAGGCCAAGTAGCTATAGGTGAAGGAGGAGGAGAGATAAGCGGAACTTAGAGCTAGGCAAATCCAATACATCTGGTGAATCTGAAATGGCTCCCTGTGGGCATTTGCTTACTTTACCTGTGGCCATCACCAAGAGGGAACCGGAGGATGGTCATGAAAAAGTTGTAGACATATCACGTGGTACAGGCACATGGGAGAACAGGTGTTAGAATGATTTCAGTTTGGGAGCAAAGGGGTCTACCAACGTTATCTCTTTCACAGCAGTAACTGTGAACATTCCAGAATCCTTGAAAATTTTTATATCAGTAAACAGAAAAAAATACACATTTTTACTGTGGCTGCTTTAAAAAAGTAATGATGTTCTTCTCTGCTTTCAAGTGCTTCGGATTTGGGAGGCAGGTATAACAACATCTTGGAGGTTCTGGTTAAACAGGATGCTTTAGTTTGTAACTAGTTAGACATTACCAGATAGGGGAGGTTGGGGTGGACTTAAAGCAGAGATCTCAGAAGGCTAGGCCCCCTCGCAGGGCCTCATTTAGACCCCCTTCCCATGAGAAAGGGCAGAGACAATGCAGACTCACTAAGGAGCGTGCAACATACTAAGATGTGGCAGGAAAGAGACAATAGCCTCCCCAAATACATATGCCTTAGGAGGAAAGGTTTGCAGGCTACATAAACCTCACCATGAGAAAGAGTCCAGGCTGCTTTCCCACTCCCAGGAACGGACTGTACCAGACCCCGTCTCTAGAGCATAATTCCTTCATCCCACATGGTTTTTGACCCCAGAAAACAACCCATCCAGATGCTTTTCTCTGGAACAGAGCCCCCCTCCCCCATCACTTCTTTATCATGGCCTCCCTCACACGGTGCCATCCCTTCTCTGAATAAACCGCTTATAACCTTATTTGTGCTTTTATGTGTGAATGCTTTCCATGCAGAACAGCAAGGATTGAGGTGCTGCAGAATAGCATCCATATTAAGAAGAAATCTTCCATCGGGTGATACTTTCTCCCTTTGAAATCTCATGGAAGTGATAGTAAAGGAATACAATAATCATAGGCCTACAAAAGAAAAGAAGCAATAAACAAATTTGTAACCTGGAAAGTGAATAGGTCAGTGGTAAATGACTCTGTACTTTGGAAAAAGTTGAAAATGGCCACAAGTAGGAAGGTCCATTAAGAACTGAGCTGCAGTAACTTGGAAATAACTCCGAGATGAAGGTAGCCATCTGGACAGAGAGCCCCGTATCTTCTGCAGACATAGACAGACAAGCTTCTGCCTTGCCCCTAATCTCTGGACCACTGAAAGTTCATTCTCAGAAAAGACTGAAAAGCTGAGGCCCTGGATTTAAGAACACCAGGCAGAGCAGAGGAAGAAGTATCACAGGAAAACAGGGATTAAGTGAAGGTTTACTTACCAAAGGTGCTATATCCCTAGATCCTTTGCTGAAGTAGCTCTTGGAATGTGGATAGCCAGGGTCAGACCCTCTTGGCATGATATTGGATGCTTGTCCCTAAGGAAACTTGCAAAACAGAAAAGATCTAAAGATACCATTAGAGGTTCCCTAAGGAAACATCCAGTTCTCCACCTCTGATGAAATTCACCAGTCGAGAAGACTGACATGCAAAAATGCTTCTAGATAATTGTTTAATGCTTTGCTCTTACAGAGGAATGGGTAGCCAAGGATCACTAGGCATGTAAGGAATGCCTCCAAGGTGAAAATACAGACTGTAATTTAAATAGCAACAAAACCCACAGAACAATGGAACTCAGAGGAAGGAACAGAAACAACCTTAAAAAGAAATCCTCCCTAAATAATTCATGTTCTCAGAGATATAGAAAAAGATATTATAAAGAACAAGATGCCACCCAAAAAAAGGAATAGAGAACAGGAAGAGCTTTCTCAAACTAAAAAGCAAAATAAAGTAGTCCATACAAGGGTTGGATAATAAAGTTGAAGAAGTCGGCAAAATAGAATAAAAAGCAAACAGTTGGTAAATATGAGAGAAAAGATAAGGAAATTAAATGGTCAAGTCAGGAAGTAATATGAGTTCCAAGAAGAAAGAGGAAATGGAAAGGAGGAGATTACCTCACTAATTGGACTTCCAAAAAGAAAGAACAGAAGAGAGGAAATTATTTAATAAATAACACCACCAATGGGTATGAGTTTCCAAATTGAAAGGACTCAGTGAGTGCATATTCAAAAGACACTAAGAACATCATTGTGAAATTGCAGAACACTGGGAACTTAGGGCTAAGATCTGAAAAACTTTGACCAAGAAGAAGGAAAAGGAGGCGGAGGGGGAAGAGGAGGAGAAAATTAGGTCATACCCAGAGGACTGGCAGTCAATATGGCATTAGGCTTCTCAGAAACAAACTGAAAACCAAAGCATGGTGAAGGGACATCTGCATACAGTTCTATGCCCAGCCAAACTATCAGCCCAGCATAAATGTAAAATAAAACAAGAAAAGTAAGAAAATTTACCTTTATCTTTTCTTTATCCATTATGGAAGTATAAGTCGCTTCCACATCTTGGAAATGAAGATCTCTCTTGATTTTAATTCGTTTGGATGTATGCCCAGCAGTGAGACTGCTGGATCATAAGGCATTTCTATTTTAATTTTTTTGAGGCACTTCCATACTGCTTTCCATAGTGGCTGCGCCATTTTGCATTCCCATTAACAACGTACAAAGGCCAAATTTCTCTATATCCTTGACAAAATACTTTTTTCCCCTTAGATAATGGCCATCTGCTATGTCTGAATATTTCCCCCCTTAATTTAAACGTTGAAGTCTAAATCCCCAATGTGGTGGCATTTGAAGATGGGATTTTTGGGAGCTAATCAGGTCATAATGAATGGGATTAGTGCCTTTATGAAAAGAGGATTAGATATGGGATCTCTCTCTGACCTCTACCATGTGAGAATATAATGAGAACGTGGCTCTCATGGAACCAAGAAGTCCTCACCAGATATTGAATCTGTCATCACCTCGGTCTTGGACTCTTTGGCCTCCAGAACTATAAGAAATGTATTTCATTTACTGATAAGCCACGTATTCTGTGGGACTTTGTTGTCTAGCAGCCTGAACTGACTAAGGCACCGTTCTCACAGGTGCGAGGTGACATCCCATTGTGGTTTTGGTTTGCATTTCCCTGTGGCATACACAAAGGAATATGATTTAGCCTTAAAAAAGAAGGAAATCCTGTCACATATAACAACATGGATGAACTCTAGGACATTATGCTAAATGAAATATGCCAGTCACAGAAAGACATATACTGCATGATTTCATTTATACGAGGTATCTAAAATAGTCAAACACATAGAAGAGAATAAAAGGGTGGTTATCAGGGTAGGGGGAAGGATAAATGAGTTGTTATTCAATGAGTATAGAGATGCAGTTATGCAAGATGGTTAAGTTTAGAGATCTATTATAAGCATTGTGCCTGTGGTTAGCAACACTATATGATACACTTAAAATTGATTTCAAGGGTAGATCTCTTGTTAGGTATATTAACACAATTAAAAAAAAAGAAAGAAAGAAAAAGGAAAAATTACCTCCACTGACCCCTTTCATAGGAAGCTGTTGGAAGTAATGTTCCTCTAAAGGAGTAACTCAAGAAAGCAAATAAAGAATCCAGGTACTGTGAGAGACAGAGAATTCCAGAATGATTATGAAGGAAGATTCAATGTTAAAACAGTTCTGCAGAGAGGTAGAAACCAGGCCAGACTGAGCAGAAAGCTGAAAGGATCCAGAAGGGAGATCTTAGACAAAACATAAAACTAAGAGATGATCTCACATGCTTGTCAGGAAAAATAGAGAATTTGAATGAGAATTGGTGATAAATACATAGAACACTAAGGAAGGAAAAAAATGCAATTATTGGCACTTGGGAAACAAAATTATTCAAGAATAGAAATATAATTATAGTATACTAAATGACTCCCTTGTGAGTAATACCCACGTATTCATAATAATATAAACACTGAATGTTGAGAAAATGTGACACACCTAACCATTAGTTTTCTATTGCTGTGTAACAAATTACTCCAGATTTAGTAGTCTACAACAACACCCATTTATTAGCTCATGGTTCTGTTGGTCAGGAGTTCAGGCACAGAGTAAACTGGCTCCCTCCTCAGGGTCTTGCAATACTAGTATCAAGGAATCAGCTGGGCTCCATTCCCTTTTGGAGGCCCTGGGGAAGAATCCAATTCCAAGCCCGTTTGGATTGTTGGTAGAATTAATTTTCCAGCGGTTGGAGGAATGAGGTCCTGTTGGCTGAGGACTGCCCTCGGCTCCCAGAGGCTGCCCCATTCCATCCATGGTTTGCAATATGGGTGTTGGCTTTCTTCCAGGGTAACTGGAGTGTATTTTTCTGTCTCTTTCTTTTGCTCTTAGCCAGAGAAAACCCAACTTCTAAAGGTCTCATGTAGTTAGGTCAGACCCAGTTGAGTCATCAGTCTATCTTAAAGTCAAATATGCTATATCACATACCTAATCATGATAATAACATGCATGATTTTCAGAGTCCTAGAGATTAGCTTGGGTATGTATACATGGGGAAGGAAATCTTAGATGACATCTTAGACTCTTCTGTGCCACAAGACTCTTACCTTCCTTTCTCTATTTAAAGAGGAAAAATGGTTACTTCTGGGGAGAGGATTCAAGGATGTGTGCTGTGGAGCAGTAGACTGCCATTTGTATGATATGTTTTGAATATTATTATATTTCTTTAGATCTAAGATCCATTCATTGCGTGATACATCCTGACTTCAGAGATGATAAAAATGGGATTGGCATTGTGGAACCTATATGTGTGGTTTACACACACACACACACACACACACACACACACACACTTTCTCTCTCTCACACACACAGATAAAAATTAGGAGCGAACAAAATAAAAATAAAGGAATATTCTTTGTTTTGGTGAGTTAATGCTTTCTGGCCTGGTGCAGAATGTGTAGCACAATAGAAAATCATCTAAGACATTCCATGGATGAAAAATAAGTCCTTTAGAACATAAATATGCTAGAAAGGAAAGTTTAAAAGTAATAGTGAGCAGAAGTATGAATGCATAATTATTTTCCATCATTAAAAATAATAAACAAATACATCCAAATGAAAAAGTCCAATAACCAAAATTCAAGAAAAACTGAATTTTAAACCATCAAATAATAAATTTGCCATCACTTTTGCATATCCATCATCCATCCATCCATCTTTTTAGCCTCTATCCATCCATCTATATATTATCTATCATCTATCATCTGTCAATCATCTATCATCTATCTATTATCTATCATCTATCATCTATCTATCTATCATCATCTATTTATATGTACATTTTTAAGCTATGGATTAGTGCCTGTGCCAGATGTTAAGGAAAGATGGAGGCAGAATCTTTGTTATCATGGACCTCAGCCTCACAGTCTGTGAAAATCTGAATAAGGGCCAACCTTCAGATTGGAGAAAGTGGTTTTGTATGGCTAGAAAAAAGGATGAGTGGAGAATGGCTATAGGAAAAAAGGTTGGTAAAATAGTATCATTTCAGTATTTTCTATGATGACTGATATCTGCATATTTTCTTAGGTTAGCCAAGTTTTAATTACCCAACTCAGTCATTAGAATGTCCATTGTTAATGTATCCAAGTTTTTCTGATCTGGAACCATGTAGATGTTTTCAGTGTTCAGATGTTTAGGTCTAACTACTACATATCCATCATTTCCTACTACCTTGTAATGGTAGATTTGATATTATCAGTAGTCTTTAAAGCCTTCCAGAGAGGTATTCATTATAATTTTACAACGGTAAGTGAGAATAAAAATAAGAAGATCTTTCGTATTTGTCCATGTAATTTCTGGTCACTCCTCACTCCTTCATGCAGATCCAGACCTCCATCTGGTATCGTTTTCCTTCTGTACGAAGGGAAATGCAGAAGGAAAATTGCGGTGTGAGGAATTCTTCGGCTTTGGCTTGCCTAACATAGTTTTAACTTCACCTTTGTTTTTAAAAAATATTTTTGCTGGGTATAGAATTGTCCCTTGACAACTTTTTTTTTCTTTAACTAATTTAAATACGTGGCTTCACATGCATCATTTCTCATGAGAAGTCTGCTGTCTTTTTGGTATCTTCTTTTATGTACATAATTTCTCTCCTCCCCACCCAGCTCTCTTGAAAACGTTTGATTACTGGTTTTAAGTTATTTTATCGTAATGTGCCTTGGTGCAGTTTTCTTCATGCTTCTTGTGCTTTGGGGTTCATTGAGTTTTTTTTTGAGATTTATGAGTTTTAGTTTTAATCAAATTTAGACAATTTTAGACCATTATTTTAAAAAAGTATTTGTTCTGTCTCATGTTTCTCCTCTCTTTTTGAGACTCAAGTTACACATTTATTTGGCTTTTTGAAGTTGACCCACAGCACACTGATGTTGTGTTCATTTCTTTTTAGTTATTTTTTCCTTGTTTCATTTCAGATACTTTCTACTGCTTTGTATTCAGCTTCACTAACTTTTTCTTCTGCAAGACTACTTTGCTCCTAATTTCATCTAGTATATTGCTTTTAATCTCAGACATTGTATTTCTCATCTCTAGAAATTCAATTTGTATTCCCTTCACATCCTCCGTGTTTCTATTTTACATGCTCAATCTTTCCTTTAGCTCCTTTAGAATTGTGCTATACAATTCTTTGCTGTGGGAGACTGTCCTGTGCCTCATGGGAAATTTAGCAACATCTCTGGTCTCTATCTGACTAGATACTAGCTGTACTCCCTCTATGACCCGTAGGTTATGACAACCCAAAATATCCCAGACATTGCTAAATGTCCCCTGGAAGATAAAACTGCTCCTGATTGAGAGTCATTGTTATAAATTCTTAAATATATTGAACAAGGTATAGTAACTGTTTTAATGTCTTTGTCTAACTGTTCTATCATCTAGGTCTTTTCTGGGCCTGGGCCAGTCTGGATTGATTGATTTTTCTCCTCATTATAGGTCATACTTTTCTTCGCATACCTAGTAGTTTTTCGTTGGATGCCAGGTATTATGAATTTGAGTTTCTTATGCATATTCTTGGGCTTTGTTCTAGAATGCAGTTATGTTTCTTGAAAACAGGTTGATCTTTTTAGGTCTTGTTTTTAAACATTGATAAATGGAAACAGAGCAGCCAAATTCAGTCTAGGGCTACTAAGACAAAACCCATCTGATGCCCTGCACATTTTAAGGTTTTTCTGCTCTGGCTGGTGGGAATATGAAATCTGCCCAGCCCTATGTGAGTCTGGGGATTAATTCTTTTGGGAGGCATTTTTCCCTGGTCTTGGTCATTTCTTCACACATATGTGCTAATTAATGCCGTGGCACATGCTTGAGGTGCCCTCTGCAGCTGTCTCCCTGAGCAGCTCTGTCCTTCTGGTAGTTTTCTGTGCACAATCTAGGTACCTTGGCCTCCCCAGACTCCAAGTTCCATCTCCTCCACCGGGGATACTGCCTGATACTCTTCTCCCGCCTGTGTTGCAGCCTGGAAACTCTCCCCAGAAAGAAAGCTGAGCAAGTGTTTAGCTTACCTTTGTTTCTTGCCTCTCAAGGATAACAGTCCTTCTTTGTCTTACATCCAATGTTTTAAAATTTGTTGTTTCCTGTTTTTCTGTTCTATTTACTAGCCATTTCACATGGGAGGATAAATCCAGTCCCCATGACGTGGCTGGAAGCAAAAGTCAATTCACTGTATTTCAATCACAGTTTTCTGCATTTTGGTGAGAGAAAGCTGTTGTCTTTACAAAGTAGAAAATCACTTATGAGTGGTTAAGCTCTTTTTAAAACTTTTTGAGTTGCTCAGCTCTATGAGCTGATATATACTTTGAAAAATTATTTGAGGAAGTTCTGGCTTACTTTTAATTTTGTTTACTTGTTCTTCCTCTGTGCCCTTGTGCCTATTGGGGGGAATTAAGATATTTCTCAGTGTGGACATGGGATTGGTGAATTCCCAATAATTTGGAATAGTTTGAAGTCAACAAAACAAAACTAAATAAATTGGTCTTAAACACTGTGTTTTCTTTGAGTTTCTGTGATCTGATATAATCCTACAAAATGCTCTTCTGAATGGAATTTTGATAAGCCACCTAATTAATTCATTAAAACACTCAAACTTTTTAAAAAGATTGCTAAAATGAAGGTGCCGACCTGTTTGTGTATCTGGGAGACAGCTCCCTCACATGCACAATCTTTCCATTTTTGTAACCTTCAGGACCTGCATGTCATAGGTGCTCAAGAATCATTCTCTGCTTGAAAGCTTGCTTTGTCTGCAATTAGTGGGTGGAAATTTTCCATCTTTATTCGGTTGGTTAAATATTCTCCAAAATTAAAAAAAAAGGTGACTTTGGTGAGGAGTTGGGATAAGTGGAAGCCACTTCCTTCTCGTTTGGTGCTGAGGGGGGAGAGGGGCAGCAACCACTTCCTCTCAACAATCCTGAGAATCGCCATCCAGCCCGCACCATCCTCTCCCTCCTCTGTGTCATGGCTGACTTTGATTTCTGAGGAGAAGATGAGAGAAGATGAACGAGAGGGAGAGAGGAAGAGAGAGAGAGAGGCTATGAGGTTTTCTGAGGATGTTTAGTCAAAGTGGAGATGAGAGCTACAGCTTCCAAAGGGATTGTGTCAGTCAGTTTTTTGTTGCTGTGACAAAGTAACTGAGATAAGCAACTTAAGAAGAGGAGAGATTTACTTGGCTCAGTTTCAGAGGTTTCAGTCCACGGTCAGCTGACGCCATGGCTTTGGGCCCAAGGTGAGGTGGGACATCACGGTGACAGGAGTGTGCGGAAGAGGAGGCTGCTCACCTCAGGGTGGCCAGGAAGTACGGGGATGGAGGGATTGCAGGGACCAAATATCCCTTGAAAGGTACATCTCTAAGCTGGGAGCAGTGGTGCATGCCTGCAATCCCAGTACTTGGGAGGCTGAGATAGGATCACAGATTCGCAGACATCCTCAGCAATCTTGCGAGGCCCGCTGCAACTTAATGAGACCCTGTTTCAAAATAAAAAATAAAATGGGACTGGAGATGTAGCTCAGAGGTAGAATGCCTCTGGGTTCAATTCCCACTAACACACACACACACACACACACACACACACACACACATACACAAACACACACACACAAAAGGTACATGCCTAGTGACCCACCTGTTCCAATGGGGGTCCCACCTCGTAAAATTTCTACCACCTCCCAATAGCGCCACCCACTGGGGACCAAGCTTTTAACACATGGGCATTTGGGGGACATTCCAGATCTAAATTATTGCAGGAAGGGCGAAAAGACTGTCTTGGTCTCTTGGCTTGAGCATCTACATGTCTAATTTTAAACACAAGAAAGTGTTGCCTGAGAAATAGCTACATGATTTCGAAAGCCTGTTGGAAGATGAAAATATGGGTCCCTTGATAAAAATCTGCTAAGAATTTCAAGACAATGACAACAGAACATTAAACCAAGCATGGTTCCCTCTGAGCATGTGACTCTGTGCGACAGCACGGGATGTTTACATGGGGAGCTGGCTCCGGGATCTTGGATGGAGGGTTCAAGTACCCAGCTCTGCTGATGAGCTCTTTAAACTTATTTATTTAGAAATTCTTACAAAATCTTTTGAACATTAAAAAAGGATAAAAATTTAAATAAAAGGTGGGCGTGGTGGCGGACACTTGTAATCCCAGTACTTGGGAGGCTGAGACGGGAGGATTCGGGTTCGCGGCCAGCCTCAGCGACTCAGTGAGGCCCTCTGCAATTTAGTGAGACCCTGTTTCAAAATAAAGAATAAAAAAAATAGGACTGGGGGTGTAGCTCAGAGGTAGAATCCCCCTGGGTTCAATCCCCAGTACCACAAAAAAATAAATAAATACATAAAAATATCGACATACCCATCGCCTACTTTAGAAATAAATGACCAGTAACCCTGTTTCAAAATAAAGAATAAAAAAAATAGGACTGGGGGTGTAGCTCAGAGGTAGAATGCCCCTGGGTTCAATCCCCAGTACCACAAAAAAATAAATAAATACATAAAAATATCGACATACCCATCGCCCACTTTAGAAATAATGACATTTGAAATGCTTTATGTGTCCTTTTCCCCCAGAAATAGCTAATATTCTGATAAATCAGAACAATTTATTATTTCTTATGTTTATAGTTCTATTTTCTTAATAAAGATGGATTTTAAAGCAATGCAGGGGAATTTTGCCGAAGGCAACTGAATTCAGAGACCTAGGATTAAGCATCAGCAACTCACTGTGATAAGGGCCCCTGCTTTAGTTCTCTGTGTTTTGATGCACTGTTTATATTGTCTTCAGCTCACTCTACTTCTTTCCTGCCCTTTGTAAGATCTGTAAACAACATTTCCTCTCCTGCAGAATGTGTCTTCTTCTACTTTATTTACTACTTGCTTCTGCAATGCAAGGGCTCTAGGTCTGACTTCCTGTCTCCCTCACAGCTCTGATGGGTCACTGCGCTGGGGATTTAATTGGTCAATTGAGTTGTCACTTTTTCATATTTTAAGTTCAGCAGGGCCTGGGGACCTAGGAAGATGGGGCTCCAGAGAGACAGAATACTTGTCAGAATTAGAAAGATATGTATTTAAAAAACTATAACGAAGAGGACAGGGATAAGTATGCAGCAAAAGTCACATTTGAGAGCTATAAAGAGACTGCAGGGGAGAAAGAAAGTTGTGTTCAAACAGTGTAGCTGTGCAGCTCCACAGAGGGATAATGTAGCTGCAAATATGGTGAACATTTTGCTAAAACTGAGGGTGTGGACCACGGAGTGGGCACTTGGAATCTGGCATTGTCCCACATGATTATAATAATTAAAAAATTAATAATTTGCATATCCTCCCTGCCTTCAAAAAGTTAAAATCCCCTCAAGCCTTGCACATCCTCTAGATGACTATCAGAAACCAGGTAGAAAGCTGGGGCTCCTTGGAGAGGGCTGGCCTGATTCCCAGCACCAAAGGAAAAAAGGAAAAGAAACCGTGTTGAACTTAGCAAGAGTAACGCTAATAGCAATGGCTATTGTCAAGGGCTGGGTTTTCTGTCTCCAGAGATTTAACTGTAAGCTGCTATGGTTGTGTTAAGACAAGGAGTTCAGAAACATATTTTTTGGCAGGCCTTTGATCCATGCTGATTGGAATAAGAGAAACCAGCGCGTCCCTAATCGCCTGACCAGATACCTGAGAAGCAACACTCCAAGATCATGTGAATAATATGGCCACAAAATGCCAATAAACGGCCAGATTTCCAGCACCGGGAGCAATCGCGAACTTGACTCTCGTGCTGCCCCCGAAATCGCTCTGGCCTAATTACTGTTAAAAACAGATGATGATAAAAGTTAACACGGCCCCAGTGAGTCATTTGGTCAGGACTCACATTACAGAAACAGCCGGTCTGGGGAGGGGAGAGTGGAGGACAAAGTCTTTGAGAAAGGCCAAGAATGACTGCAGAGAACAACCTAGAAAAAGCCCCTGTCTGGTTCCCAGGCACTTAGCGCAAGATAACTGTTCCACAGTAATACCAGTTTCTCATTAATATTTTCCATTAATAAACACATGTAACTGCCACATGGAAGTACGATCCGCAGCCCCAGTTCCTCCTAAAATAGAGCATTGCTAATTGCAGTTATTTAACTTCCTTCAGAAATATTCCTCTTGATTATTTAGGTTAGTCCAGCAAGGGGAAGAGAAAGGACTAGAACAGGAAGCTGGATGGGCCTCTCTGAAATTGGCCCCAGTCAATAGTATGGGCCTCTTTATAGATAAAGAAAATTGGAGTTAGACATATGCTACAAGTCGAGTGTTCTCTCCAGCCTGGATGCTCCATGTGCACAATCACATTGTGGGGAAAGTTCAGGAAGCATGGGTTTGAACTTAGCCCTCTCCCTCTTGGCCATGACCCTGGGTAGTTATTTAACCTCTTTGAGCCTCAGTTTTCTCATTGATAACTTGGAGGTGAAGCTACTAATCCCAAAGCAATGTTATTAGTCACTTTATGAGCATAGCAAGACCTGAGTGAATAATTCTACTTCCATAGGAAACGACTTAATGATGTGCTATGGGTCCCGGTGGCCTAAAGTGTGATCCTAGGTGCAGGAAGGACTTTGGGTCCTCTGCTGACCGGTGCCCCTGGAGCCTGCGTGTTTATGTTCTCTGGGAAGAAGACAATTTGTCAGGGGCCAGTTCTGATGAGCCTTACAAGGATTTTTAACTCTTTCTTTCTTCCTTTTTTTGTGGTACTAGCGATTGAACCCAGGGACATTCTACTTTTGAGCCACACTCCCTGCCCTATTTTATTCTTGAAACAGGGTCTCACTAAGTTGCAGAGGGTCTCACTAAGTTGCTGAGGCTGGCCATGAACCTGTGATCCTCCTGTCTCAACCTCCCAAGTACTGGGATTATAGGTGTGCTCATAGTGTTTTTTTTTTTTTTGTGGTACCAGGGACTGAACCCAGGGGCATTCTACCTCCGAGCTACATCCCCAGCCCTATTTTACTTCTTATTTTGAAACAGGGTCTCACTAAGTTGCAGAGGGCCTCACTCCTAAGTTGCTGAGGCTGGCCGCGAACCTGCGATCCTCCTGTCTCAGTTTCCCAAGTAGTGGGATTACAGGCATTTGCCCCACGCCCAGCTTTAACTTCTTAAATAATTGACGTCACTTCCCTCAATTTCTATTCTTTTTCTTGGGGTCCCCACGTATATGCTTTCAGAATCGGAGAGGATTAGAAGCAAAAATGTCTTAAATATCACATTAAAAAAATCTCACTTGCTAAAATCGTAAACATAAGGAATAAGATAGAAAGAATACAATATGAAATTTAAAAGTAATGTACAAATGGAGTTTATCATAGTTTATTTTTAGTAGCAACCAATAATAATTAACTGTCTAATAATAAGGGATCACTTAAATAGAGTATTGTGCAGCGACTAAAATGTAACTGTAGAAGAATGTAATGTCGTCAGAGAATGTTAACAATATGTGACTAAGTTAAAAAAAGTAGTTTTTTAACTGCAACATCAAAACACGCATAGACTTACTTATGAATGATTAATTATGCATACTTTTTTCTTTTCTTTTTCATCCTGGTAGAAACCACAAAATTTGCCATCTTAAACATTTTTAAATATATGGCTCAGAAGTGTTAAGTACATTCTTGTGCAACAGATCTTTAGAACTCTTTGTCCTGCAAAACAGAAGCTTTATATCTGTTAAAAAGTAACTTCCTCTTCCCCTTCTTCACCCCTGGCGCCGCCATCCTACTTTGGTTTCTATGAGTTTGACTGCTTTAGATAACCTCATGGAAATGGAATCATGCGAGTGTCCTCGAGTTCACATGTGTCGTAACTGGATGGGGTTTCCTTTCACTTTAAGGCTGAACAATGCTCCAATTTTTATGTATTGATTTATCTGTTGATGGCCAGTGGGGTTGCTTCCACCTGGAGCCTTTGCGAACAATGCTGCTATGAATATGAGTGTGCAAAGATCTCTACACGATCCTGATTTAAATTCTTTGGGCGAACACCCAGAAGTGGGATTGCTGGATCATATGGAACCTCGATTTTGATTTTATACTTCATATTGCTTTCCACAGCAGCTGTGCCAGTATACATTCCCACTAACAGCGCACAAGGATCCCAATGTCTCCTCATCCTTTCCCACGCTTCATATTTTGGTCTTGTTTTGATAATATTTTCTTTTTGTACCTTGATTTATTCCCACTTATTTTTTTTTGTTTTGATTAAGTGCTGCCTTTTGTGTGTGTGTGTTACTGGGGATCCAACCCAGGGCCATCCTACCTCTGCACTGCTGGCCTCCAACCCGTGATCCTCCTGTTTCAGTCTCCCAAGTACTGGGATTAGAGGTGTGCTCCACCATGCTCGGCTAAGTACTGCTTTTTTTTTTTTAAATCCCTAAACACAATTGTCATTTATTGGATTACTTCTTTTTTTTTCTTCTAAAATCTGCCATATATTTTATTTTGTTTGTTTGTGAACCTAACAAAGTATTTGTTGCTTTAAGTTAAACTTAGTATTTGTGATTTCTAAGAAGGTTGGGTTTCTTTTTTTTTAATTTTATTTTTTTATATTCATTTATTGGTGCATTGTAATTATACATTTTGATACACATCAGGGTAGCAGCATCATGCATGCACACATTGCTCATTTAGCCCTCTCTCAAATCTCACCCTATTCCCTCTCCCTTCCCTCCCTTTCATGCTCCGCATAGTGATTGAGTCTTATAAGTTTGTGTATATACTGCTTTTTTTTAAACAAAAATTTATTGGTGCATTGCAGTTACACATCATAGTGAGATTCAAAGCGATACATTCATATGTTGGTGTGTTTTAAACACTGCTTTTGTAATAAGTGAAACCACAATCAATGTACTGTAGATGATATGGTGAAGAATCAATGCTTTCTGGGTCTTATTTGCAAGGATGAAAGCATTAGCACTCATGGGACACTTGACATGAAGCCTTGCTTGTTCCTGAGCCACAGGTCTCCCTTCAGAACACCAGGTCTTGGGTCTAACAGGGCGGCCTAAGGGAATATTACTGACTGGTGTCAACACCCTATTTTCAGATTAGGAGTCAAGAGAGATGGGTTAAGTTGTTTCTGAACTTCCACAAAGAAGCTAATTGAACTTAGAAAATTAAAAATATTAGTTTTTTTTTATTTTGTGTGTGTGTGTGTGTGCGTGTGTGTGTGTAGTACTGGGGATTGAACCCAGAGTCATTCTAGGTTTGAGCTACACTCCCAGCCTGATTTTATTTCTTATTTGGAAATAGGGTCTTGCTAGATTGATGAGAGTCTCACTACTTTCTGAGGTTGTCCTCGAACCTGCGATTCTCCTGTCTCAGCCTCCCAAGTACTGGGATTACTAGCGTGCGTCACCATGCCCAGCAGTATCAGTTATTTTAATGAAAAAGATCAGTTAAACCAAGTATCTTGGATTTTTATGAAACAATGTGCTGAATTATTGAAGTTTGAAGAAAATCGTAAGCACGTTACATGCTTGATATGGTGCAGTCTTCACTCTCTCAGTGATAGTTGGCCAACATTAGCTTTAGTAGTTGGAGCTGCGTCATTTTATTTTACTTTATTTTTTTGTGGTACTGGGGATTGAACCCAGGGGCATTCTACCATTGAGCTACACCCTCAGCCCTATTTTATTTTTATTTTGAATCAGGGTCTTGCAAGGTTGCTGACAGCCTCTACTTGCTGAGGCTGTCCTGGAACCTGCGAATCTCCTGAATCAGCCTTCCAAGTACTGGGATTACAGGCATGCGCCACCAAGCCTGGCTTGCATCATGTACTACTAATAAATCTTATAATACCACACAGTACCACCATTACTGCACTGCACTGTCATTGACTGATGGTTCTATTAAGAAATAGCAACCTTGAATATATTGGGTTATGCAAGCCTGTCTATAAAGCAGATTATTTTCCAGATAAACTAAGGCTCGGAGATGTTAAGCAATGCAGCAAAGCACAGAAATGCTAAGAGTTGACTGAGCCTATGTCTTCTCTCACCACCTCATACAGAATACTGGGAAGGATTTAATGCACACACACACACACACACACACACACACACACACACAGAGGCACAGATAGTACTTATTGTAATGTGGCTTGAAGAAAGAAGCCATCCCTGAATTCTTTGCTTAAACTCTTGATTTTTAAGTCTTTTGCATTGTGAGGCTAATTAACTTTTCAATTTGGGCATACAGCTTTATTTACTAATTATTTTTTTACTTTTTTTAAGATATACTTTTAGTGGTGCTTGTAGTCTCACAACACAATGTCGTTCAGAATGATAGGGACACACATGCACACAGCACTTGGTGGGCTTCCTTCAGGCTCCCTTTCCACTCCTTCCCCTTCCTCATACATGATATTGAGATTGACATTGGTAATTTCACATATGTACATAACATCAGTGGAAGTGTTTCCTTCACTAATTCACCCTCCCCTAGAACACTTCCATTGCTCCACTGGGGTTTCTCCTCCATTATCTAAAGTCCCACTTGTATCCCAATTACTCCCTAGCTTCAGCATATGAGAGAAAATATATGACCCTTCACTCTCTGTGACTGGCTAATCTCACTTAACATAATGTTCTCCAGGTCCATCCATTTTCCTGCAAATGACATAATTTTGTTCTTCTTTACTGCTGAGTAGAATTCCATTGTGTGTATATCCCATAATCTGTTGTCCATTCATCTGTTGATGGACACCTAGGTTGGTTCCATAATTTGGTTATTGTGAATTGTGCTGTTATAAACATGGATATATACATGTATCACTATAATATTCTGATTTCAGTCCCTTTGGAAAGATACCCAGGAATGGTATAGCTGGATCATATGGTGGATCCATTCCAAGTTTTCTGAGGAATCTCCCCACTGATCTCCACAGTGGCTGCACTAATTTGCAATCCCACCAACAGTATATGATCAAAATAGTCATTCTACCAAAAGTGATCTACAGACTCAATGCAATCCCTATTAAAATCTAAAGTCATTCTTCATAGAGCTAGAAAAATCAGTCCTAAATTTCATATGGAAAAACAAAAAACCCAGAATAGTCAAAGCAATTCTTAGCAATAAGAACCATGCAGGAGGCATCACAATACCTGACTTCAAATTATACTACAGAATCATAGTAATAAAAACAGCATGGTATTGGCACAAAATCAGACACATAGAACAATGGAACAGAATAGAAGATACAGAAACAAATCCACATACTTATAGCCAATTGATTTTTGACAAAGGTGCCAAACATATACGTTGGAGAAAAGACAGCCTTTTCAAAAAATAGTGTTGGGAAAACTGGCTATCCATTTGTAAAAAAAAAAAAAACCAAAAAAAAAAAAAACGGGATTAAGCCACAACCTCTCACTCTGGACAAGAGTCAACTCAAGATGGATCAAAGACCTGGAAATTAGACCAGAGATTTTGAAATTACTAGAGGAGGGTATAGGACCAACACTCCAACATATAGGAACTGGTAGAAACTTCCTCAGTAAGACCCCCAAAGTTTAGGAAATTAAAGCAACAATTAATAAAGGGGATGGAATTAAAAAGTTTATTTTCAGCAAAGGAAACTATCAAGAGTCTAAAGAAAGAGCCTAAAGAATGGGAGAAGATCTTTGCCAAATATTCCTCTAATAAAGGACTAATATCTAGAATATACAAAGAACTTAAAAAACTTAACACTAAATAAACAAATAACCCAGTCAAGAAATGGGCAACTAAACTAAATAGACACTTCACAAAAGAAGAAATACAAATGGCCAATAAATATATGAAAAATATTTAAAATCATTAGCAATCAGGGAGATGCAAATCAAAACTACACTAAGATCCCATCTAACCCCAATTAGAATGGTTATCATCAAGAATTCAAACAAGAATAAATGCAGGCATACTGCTTTTAAAAGTAACTGCTAGCTGGGTGTGGTGACACACACCTGTAATCCCAGTATTTGGGAAGCTGAGACAGGAGGATTGCAGGTTAGAGGTTAGCCTCAGCAACTTAGTGAGACCCTCAGCAACTTAGCAAGACATTGTTTCAAAATAAAAAAATAAAAGGTCTAGGAATGTAGCTCAGAGGTAGAATGTTCCTGGGATTAATCCCCAGTAACCTCCCACCCTCCAAAAAGAAGTAGCAGCTGGGGGAGCTAGATGTAGGATTAATTTATTCCAAAATTTCAAGAGGGCTATTTTGAGATGGATAGCTTTTTTCCCTTTTCCCAATATTTCAAATCTAACCTACAACACCCTGCATGCCAATGCCATTGGACAAATAAGAAGAAATTAAGATGGGGAGGATTCTTCTACTATACTACTCTGTTCCCTGCTTTATTCTGAAGGGACATGAACATTCTTCAAACATGGGATTACGAGAGAAAAATCTTGAGTGTTTAGATATGTATAGTGGGTCCTGGTGAATATATATTCTTTTGAGGATTGGGGGAGAGGGATACACCAAAATCAGACATATTTTTAATCAAATTGAAAGAGCAGGACACAGATAGGAAAACCATTTTTACTACTGAAAAGAGAGAAACAGGACATTGTTCCGACAGGGCACATCTGTTCCACAGTGCGTGCTTCTGCTGGAATCAGGAATAGCAATGATACTCCTTTATCTCATTTTGTTCTCACTCCCCCCTCTGCTGGGTACTATTATTATCTCCATTCTACTGTTGAGGAAAGTCAGGCTTAGCGAGGCTAAGTCACGAAGGTCATCCTGCGAGGCCTGCCAGCACTGTTGAACCCACGCCTGCCAAATCCTGAACCTGTGTTTTTATCACGGACATTTTTCTGTCTCGATTGTGACAGTCCCCCAGGAGAAGAGCTAATGCAGGTCCATGCAGCTGGTGGGATGGGGAGAGGACCTAGAGGTCCTTGAGGGTCACTGTCTGCATTGAACTCTTCTAGGATCCAGTTAGATATCGGCCTAGGAGTTTGTGTAGCCAGAGACCCTGTGATTCTGCACGTACCCCACCAGCGAGCTCTCTGTGCTCTGTCCCCAGCAGCAAGAGAAAGGGGGTGGTATAGGTGAGAGAGCATGGTTTTAGGCTGTCAGGTGAGCGAGCCAAAACTATCAGCAGGCCAGGGCACAGGAATCCAAGGCTGGGGGGAAGGCCGGTGAAGGCAGTAATAGTTTATGGCTTACTAATGAATTCCATTTTATAGCCCAACTCCCTTAAGTTGTCTCTTCCTGTGATTAATTCCTGTTCTCCTGGTCCCCTTTAAGCAGAAGGTTGTTGATAGGGAGTTCCGTGTTGAATGAGTAAAACATACTAATGCATGTTCTCTGCAGCCAGAGATAACCTTGCTTTACACACGATGAATGCAACTTTTACAAGAGGAGATACTACCAGGAAGGGGCTTGCCACGTATACACCAGGCGCTCAGGTACAACTCATTGTCTCACAGCATTGCCATCTCTTTCTCTTGACCATTTTGCACAATTTAATCTGTTCCTACAACGAAGTGATTCATTTATGTAAATAACCCAATGGACCGTTTTGCTCTGGGTTACATTAACTTGGTTCTTTTTGTTTTTATTTTTATTTTTTTGTGGTACTAGGGATTAAACTCAGGGTGTGTGGGGGGGGTTTACCTCTGAACTACACCCCTAGCCCTTTTGATTTTTTTTTTAATTGTGAAACAGGGTCTTGCTAAGTTGCTGAGGCTGGCCTACAACCTGTGATCCTCCTGTTTCAGCCTCCCAAATACTGGATTACAGGCACATGCTACCACCTCCCAAAGTATTCTACCCCCTTTTCTTTCCCAGTTAACAATGAGACAAAGAAATTCCTGGGAAAACTGTAGAGCTTCAGAATCATTAAATTACACAGGATTAGGCTGGGCATGGTGGTGCACGCTTGTGATCCCAGTACTTGGGAGGCTGAGACAGGAGGATCACAGGTTCGAGGACAGCTTCAGCCATATAGCAAAACTATCAGCAGCCTAGCAAGACCCTGTTTCCAAACAAAAAAATAAAAATAAAAAAGGCTCGGGGTGTAGCTTGGAGGTAGAATGCCCCTGGGTTCAATCCCCAGTACCACAAAAAGAAAAAAAAATATACAGGATTAGAAGTGACTTCTTTGGGGGGACAGAACACTTTAGTTTTTCATATTTGTGTTTGTGCTAGACTTGCATAGACTTGGAGAGCGAAAAGAGTTTTTCTGGTTACAATTACACACTTAGTAATTCAACCTAAGTTGCCAGACTTCTTAGTTTTGTCTCAGGCCACCAAAACATACAGAATAAAACCACTGGTCAATGTGACTGTTATTTGTAGGGGTGCGCTCGGTACTAAGAAAGCCCTAGAGCCGGGCGTGGTGGCGCACGCTTGTAATCCCAGTACTTTGGGAGGCGGAGACCGGAGGATCCGGGTTCGCGG